>OU862913.1:30788529-30988529 GCA_917880885.1 Limnephilus marmoratus
AAAATATAAGTACTACTAATCCCAAATTGATGGCTAATTTTGCTAATCACTATTTCACTTCAGTAGGAGCCTCTCTCGCAAATAAAATCCTTGAAAAATGTAAGAAAACTGAATCTGAACTAGCCAACATACCTACAACTGTCCTTAATCTTAAAACAGACGATATTCAAACAACGACTAAAGAAGTCATGAAAATGATAGATGAGCTCAAGCCATCTAATGCCTGTGGGCCAGACCAAATTTCCTCAAATCTGCTGAAAGTATTGAAACCACTCATAGCGAATCCTATTGCATACATTTGTAATCTTAGTTTCAAGACAGGCATATTCCCAAACCACCTAAAACAATTTGTTGTTATATTGATTCACAAAAATGGAATCAAATCGGAAATACATAATTATCGGCCAATACCTCTGCTCAACTCATTCTCAAAAATTATTGAAAAAATTGTAAAAAATCGTCTTACCCTCTACCTAGAAACTTATAAAATCTTATCTAACAACCAGTTTGGCTTTCGACCAGGTCTAGGAACAGAAAATGCAATTGCTAAACTGACGGATATTATTTCCAATAATATTGACCGGGGAAATAAATCTATTGCTCTCTTCTTAGATCTTGCCAAAGCTTTTGATACCATCTTGCATAAAATACTTCTAAAAAAACTAAAGGCTATAGGTATTCAGGGACAGCTACACAAATGGATGGGTAGTTATTTAGCTAACAGATACCAAAAAGTTAAAATTAATGATACTATTAGTGATCCGGCCCTTGTATAATTTGGTGTACCCCAAGGAAGTACCTTAGGACCTATTTTGTTTAGTATTTATATAAATGATCTGTGTAATAGCAATTTTTCCAATCATATTATAACATTTGCAGATGATACTGTCTTAATATTTGAAGGTAGAACATGGCACGAAGTACACTGCAAAGCAGAAGATGGAATAAAACAGCTAAAACTTTGGTTGGACAGTAATCTGTTAACACTCAATTCAGAAAAAACAAAATTTATACGATTTAGTGCGACAGAAGCCGGCCAACCCAAGGAAGCATATAATATTTTTGTACATAAATGCACTGACTCAACTACCTGTACTTGCTATAAATTAGAATGCGTGGACAATATAAAATACCTTGGTGTTGTATTAGACAAATATCTTAGATGGGACGGTCACATAGATCTAGTCACCACAAAGGTTAGAAAGCTCACGTATATGTTTATGACAATCAGAAATATCTTACGTAAAAAAGAATTGAAACTCATCTATGATGCTATGTGCGGAACACTTCTAGACTATGCATCCTTAGGTTGGGGTGGATGTGTAAAAACTGTTTTGGACAAACTAGCAAAAGCTCAAAAATCACTACTAAGGGTAATCCTCAAAAAAACATTAAGATACCAAAGTGATGCACTATTTAAAGACTTAAAAGTTTTAGATGTTAGACAACTGTATATGAGAAAATTAATTTTAAACGCCCATAAACAACGCCACCTCTACCCATCTATTAACCACTCTCACAACACCCGACACTCACGGAGAAATCCAATTGTAACATTCACAACTAAAACATCTCTCGCTCAAAGACACTTCACTTTCTTAGGTCCAAAACTATACAACTTCATGCCTGATGCTTGGAAAAAGGAAAGCACAGGTGTTCTTCGTAAATTGACCACTACTTGGTTTTAACAATTAGGGAGAAAGGAGAGTGAACTTTTGCTACACAAAAAATAAAATCAAACACAAACCAAAAACAACAACAAAAATTCCAACAAAAAATGAACTAAGTAAAAGATACCCCAATCTTCTAATCTATATTATTATGTGTATCTACCTATCTGTGTGGACCTACCTATTACTTTTAAATTAGAAATCAGCTGTCATTCTTATGTTTTAATTGCATATTTTATTTTATTCTATCTCTTCTCTTTTTTATTCATATTTATACAAAATATGTATGTAGGCTTATAATACGCAATGTAAACACCAGTTATTCATAAGCAATATATTTAACGCACCAGATTTAAATGTCCGGGTTAAATTTTCCCCCCAAAAAAAAAAAAAAAAAAAAAAAAAAGAAGGAAAAACTAAACCCTTTCATACACTTCCCCAAATGATCATCTAGTGAATCCACGTTATGCAATTGCACTGTATAAGTATTATAAATACAAAACAATACAAGAACAACATGTCAACCTACTAGAGACCAAATGGGAATATAATTCACCGACTCCAGATATTTTCATATCAGAGGGTTCGGCTCTGTGGCATTTCTAATTGAACCTATAAATCCTACTGATCCCTCAATATAAATATTTAAAAAATCTTTTGTAATCCTACATGTATTTATTATTATTTTATTATTATTTTAATAACTATGCTTAGCAAACTACAGTAATAATCAAGCATTAATTGTTTATTTTATTTTACCTTATTGTTTCTGTTCTCTTTCTAGTTCTCACTATGCAAAATGTGTATGTAGGATTATAATATGAAATGCAAACACCAGTTACAACCTTATATGTTATTCATTTGCCTGTAAATAACTATGCTAAACCATCCACGGCTATTTTATGTTTTAATTGGTTATTTCATTTTTATTTTATTCTTTCTCTTCTCTTTTTTTTCTTTTGTTATGCTAAACAAATAACAGTTAGGTACTATATTTTAAACTTCTTTTTTATTATTTTATTTTATATTCCTTCTCTTCTTTTTATTTCCTCTTTTTATTTCATCAATTTTCTTTCCCTTTTGTACAAATCATTCTCCACATGTTCATACCCATAATTATTTGACTGTCCTAAAACGGGATAATACTCCTTGTTGGGCAGTCAAAATTTAATAAATAATGTATATAAATGTATAATATTATGCTAAATAAACAAAAAAAAAAAAAAAAAAAAATAAAATTAAAGCTGTGGTCCGCGTGCCGATTAAGTCTTACGTTAAAACCAGTTTCATGTTCCGAATAATTTGTCAAAATTTCAGTAGTAGATTAATGTGCTGACGCATTTCGAAGAAAATCTTTATAATATTTGGATTGCTTTAAATTTTGTTCCAAACCTTCCCAAATTCGTAATTTGTAGGAAAACCATACGCATTATGCGAGTACCTAATACTAATTAAATCAGGGGACTCGCATGTAGATTCACTCTTAATTTAAAACCAGTTTTGTAAATGGGAAGGGTGGGGTGAAAGAAGGGCCCCCCGCGGCGGCATTTTTAAGGGGGCGGCAAATTTTCACAATAAATAATAACATTTTCTTGTAAAAATTTAAACCATTTCATTTATACATTTATAATTTTTTGTTGCACCTACGATTCGGACCGATTAAAATGAGCACGGAATTTTTTCATTTCTTATTCTGTGATGAAACCGGGGAATCCCATTTCTTTTAATGAATACATAATAATTTCATCTCGATCACTGCAGTGACTGGCAACACCGTCTGTAGTGAATTGCAAGAATTTCTAGTATTTTGTTTTGCGCTTGGATTGCTTATGATTATGACTAATTTACAGTGAGAATGTCTGAGAGAGGTCCGTGGTTGATGTGATGTGATTGAAAATTTTGAGAAAGTTTCATTTATTGCTGGATCATGAGTGACTTGCGACGTGAGTAATAAATATTTTATTTAATTTTTAATGTATGTAATTGTATATTTTACTAACTGATTCGTTGTATTATGCGAGTATGCGCATATTATGGAGTAATACTAATTAAAGCTGCGAAGACGCAGATTCATTCTTAATTAAGTTAAAAACCAGAATTTTTTTTTGAATTTAATGATTGAAATTCATTTTTGTAGTCATCTGCTTATACATTTCGAAAGAGACTATTATCTATTTCAAAGTGCAGTTATAATATTCTAGTTGCAGACCATGTATTTGCTGCCAGAATCAAAGAAAAAAATATTTTCATGTTCTGAGTGTAGTTTTAATTCATCTCATACAAACTGTTTTTGTATTCAGAATACGATAACGATAAATTAAATAACGACTTGCAGGTTCATAGCGTACCGAATAAAGCTGTTCCGTGTGTATTTATTATTTGGGAACTCTAACGTAGAATCAATCGTAAGTTAATATCTGTCTTGCATTCTAAACACGGTGTAAAAGTTCTAGATGCGAAATCCTTTTACATGGATAGCATAATGGATTTCCGACAGCAGTTATAAACTTTGTAGCGGAATCTATGAACATAATTTTCTTTTGAAGAATATTCGTCAAATGTGATCATTGAAAAAATCGGCTCGTTTATGAATAGGTCGTAATAAATAAAATAGGATTTCGAAATACACCCCCCCTACCCCGCCAGCGCTTGAAGTACCCAAATAAGGGGGTGGCAAAATTTTCCTACGCCCCGGGCTGCCGACACCAACGCTACACCACTGAGTTTTGTGTTTAGAATGTATTATTTGAAGTGCAGTTATAAAATTTCAGTTGCAGACAATGCATGTGGTGCCAGAATAAAAAAAAATTGTTCTGAATGTTGTTTCAATTTGCAGCATACATATTTAATTTAAACCAGTTTTGTGTTCAGAATGTAAAATTCGAGTTATGGATTCATCTGTTGACACATTTCGAAGGAAAACATTCTCTTATTCGAAGTGCAGTTATGAAATTCTAGTTGCAGACTATTTATATTTTGCCAGAATCAAAGAAAACCCATGTTCTTTTCTCAGTGTATTCTTAGTTCTCCCCATACAGATTTAGTTTAAACCAGTTTTGTGTTCACAATATAAAGATAAATAAAATAAAAAGACGCCGATTTATCCTGTACGGAGTCAAGCCTTGCATTTGAGTTGCATGCCATATGCTGCAAAATTGACTGTCCCGTGGGTTTCTATCATTTCGGGACTTTTACGCAGAATCAATCTTAAGATAAAACCTGCCTTGTTCGACGAAAATGCGAAATTCTATTACATGGATCTCATTCTCGATTTCCGAGAGCAGTTTTAAATTTGTAGTAGAATTTATAACATGATTTTATTTATGCATACTCGTCACATGTGATATAAAAAATTGCATTAAAGGAGGTCGCATTTAAAAAAATGGATTTCTACGCACCCGACGCGGTTTTGAAGTACCTACATAAGGGGGAGGCGAAATTTTTGCATCACAAATACTTGCAGCCTCTCAGAGTCGATAATCGGAGTCTAATAATATTGAGGTAGATCGCCGCAGTTCAAGTTTGAGCACCCCTGATTAAGATTGAAATCAAACTTCGCAAATGTGGTATGCAACTTTAAACCGACATAAAAAATTAATATACCTTTAAAGTTGTATTTTTTTTAAGTTTCAAAGGTCTATAAAAATATCTTTTATAAATGTATTATATGTGATTTTTTTCCCTTCAAGTTTGTATTTTTAATGGCTTATTTGTACTTTATGCTGTCACCTCAATATTTCCTTTTCAAATTTCTTGTCATGTAAATATTTTTTCTTATATATGTATATTCTGTATCTATTTGAAATTAGTGTAATACTTATGTAAAAGCCGTTAATCGGCGTTAGTTCATATTAAATAAATAATTTGATTATCATCTATACTCTTCTACATCTATGCGTTTCTTGTTTCAAACTAGTTGAAATCTGCCACAGATGATAGAAATCAGCCCAAAGAAAAAACCGTACACAATCACAAAAATTTGATAAACGACTTCGTATCGAATTGATTCCGTACCCATAAAAGATACAGAATCGCTCATCAGAAAACGACAATTCGGGCCTCAGTTTCCCCACCCCTGGTTAATGTAAATATTTCATTATGTCCTGAGTTTGATGTTATTTTACGGTCCCTACTTACACTTATATATCTTAATAGACTTGGTACTTAATATTTTACAGAAGGATTCCTGAAGAAGCATCCTGGGGAGAAACGGTACTCTTGTCCTCATTGTGAATATTCCTGCTCTCTTAGGTTAGCGTCAGAAATCCACTTGCGCACCCATACAACAAACAAACCTTTTTCGTGTCCCGACTGCAACTATTCATGTTCTACAAAAGGGTGTCTAAATATTCACATGTTTTCCCACAGCGGAGTAAAACCCTTTTCATGCCCCGACTGCAACTATTCATCTTCCTTAAAAAGTAATCTAAAAGTTCACATGTTTACTCACAGTGGAGAAAAACCTTTTTCATGTCCCGACTGCAACTATTCATGTTCAACAAAGAGGTATCTTAAAATTCACATGTTGACACACAGTGGCGAAAAACCTTTTTCATGCCACGACTGCAACTATTCATCTTCCACAAAAAGAAGTCTTGAAATTCACATGTTTAAACACAGTGGAGAGAAACCTTTTTCATGCCAAGACTGCGACTATTCATGTTCTACAAAGAGTAAACTAAAAACACATAGGTTTACGCACATTGGGGAAAAACCCTTTTCATGTTCAGTCTGCAAGTATTCATTTTCTACCAAGAACCAACTGTAAATTCACATGTTTACCCACAGCGGAGAGAAACCTTTTTCATGCCCCAACTGCGACTATTCATGTTCTTCAAAGGGGTATCTAAAAATTCACACGTTTTCCCACAGCGTAGTAAAACCTTTTTCATGCCCCGACTGCAACTATTCATCTTCCACAAAAAGGAATCTTAATGTTCACAAGTTTACCCACGGTGGAGAAAAATTTTTCATGCCACGACTGCGACTATTCATGTTCTACAAAGGCTAATCTTAAAATTCACATTCTTACACACATTGGCAAAAAACCTTTTTCATGTTCCAACTGCAACTTTTTATGTTCCACAAAGATACAACTAAAAAATCACATATTCACCCACAATGTAGAAAAGCATGCCCCTTTTTCTTATCCCGACTGTGACTGTTCGTGTTCTACAAAAGGGCATCTAAAAATCCACAGCGGAGTAAAACCTTTTTCTTGCCCCGACTGCAACGATTCATGTTCTACAAGGGGTAATGAAAATTCACATGTTAACCCACAGCGGAGTTATTTTTAATGGGACTCCTATTTATAAACCCCTTTTCGGATATGGTTTTATTGTGTTATGTGGCAAATTCAGTTTATTTTATAATAATCGCAAAAAAGTTGATTTTTACACCCAATCTTCCCAAAATAAAATAAAATATGCATTTTAGCGTTGGTATTTTACAATACGGCCGCTAGTCGACGAATTCGGTTTTTCAAAGTGAACCCTATGGCGTCCACCGAAGAACTACTGTCCACGGCACAGTAGTGAACTAGTGGATCGCCTTAAACTGTTTTATTTTGCCTATGTTAGAAGTCAACTTGAGTACGAATCTCCCGGATGGAACCCACTTTATAGTATACATATACAAGCTGTTGAAAGAATACAAAATCGTCCGTTTTCTTAATTTTAAAATGGGTATTGCAGAAATAGGCCACTTGCATGGTCATAACTTTACAATCTATACATATCTCATAAAATCATGTGGATAGATTTTTTTACCAAGACTACGAAAATGTTAGTAAATTTTTGTATGGTTATTTATGTTGTGAGAGTGGTTTTGTGTTTTTGTAAAATGACTGGCGAAGGACCTTGATTTTTGTGTTACTGATCACTGCCTGCAATAGCAAAATTAAATGTTGCATAAAAGGAATGACTCACCGGAAAAAGGATAAGGATCTTGTATGCCAGCAATGCTGCATTCGCTTCCATCCGAGAGGCACAATCACAATAGGCGTAAATGTTCGTTATTTTTATAGTGCACGGAGCAGTGGAGGTAATCCACCTCTTACCCGCCTTGGTATAAGTAACTGATGGTTACTCCTTCAAGGCTCTCGCAAGATTCTAATTTTTTTTGTTAAACGAAGCTACATTTATTTTTTTTGAACGAATCTAGACCTCCAGTGTCCATGCATACGTTGTTAGTAAGCAGTATGCAAGTGCTTAACAGGAAAAACAAAATGCAAAAAATAGGTTAGTAAGACAAAGATAATTAAACAGGGCAAAAGAAAAACTCATTCATGAGGCTCCGTGAGGCGGCATTGCATCTGTAAAAACCCGCAAGCACCTGCATAAAATAGAGAACATTAGTAATACAATAAATCTCAAATCAATTGGCAAGTACCAACAAAAAATGTGAATGGCTTTCGGTCTGATCATAAACTACACTTAGCTTCCGTGTCCCTTAGCCAACCACTCAGTGAAGCCTAAAAGAATGTTAGCTGAATATTTGGGGTAAAATACCCGAAGACTAAAAGAAATTTCAGCGTTGGGTAGTCAGAGGCAGGACAAAGGATAGTCAAGGTCGTCTGATCAAGCCTCAAGCCTGCACAAGTCATTGGGGGAGGCGCAGTTAGATTTGAGAAGGATCTGCAAAATTAATAATGTAACTAAAGATGAAGCAGGGACGAGGTCCAGCACACCCCCGTATGGGGATAGGGGAAAAAAAAATTTTGGAGTTTAGTTCATCCAGTAAAACATTGAAACAGTTAAAGACAAACAAAACAAAACAAAACAAGGAACATGGCATAAATTAACAGTAGTATAATAATTATTAACAAAACAAATCGCAAGGCAATTATATACATTTTTTTAAAACATAGTGAACAAAATAATATAATAACGCAAATGTAAAATATAACATATAAATCCTAATATATAATAAAATAAATTTTAATAAAATAAAAGAAATAACATATTACAGAAACGCAAAACACATAAATCATAACAATTAAATCCAAGCGGTAAATGTAAAGGAATCATGAAGAGTGTCCGTGAATTCAGAAGCAAAATACACCTGGTACCTAAGTTGTTTTACAGCTACTCAGCGACTCTAAGAACAGGCCATCTCTCAACCCAAACTTTCGTGAATTTCCTCAGGCACTCAAAGTTCACCTTATTCGAGACGAGATCTGTATTCCAAGCAGGTCTCATAATAACTTGTAAACCATCAATCATTTCGTCTCGAGCATCCGTCAAAATCTCACAGTGCCACAAAATGTGCTCGGCTGTTTGGTCGGTATCACCACAAGCGCAATTGGGATGGGATGATAGAGCCAGTCTGTGAAGTCTACTTCTAAACTCCCCATGCCCAGAAAGCAATTGGGTGATATGGTGGTCCATTAAAAGATATGCCCCTTCCATTCTGATTTTAACTGATGGAAAGAAGGAGAAGGTCCATCTTCCCATATTCGATCTATCCCATCTTATCTGCCATTCACTCTACGTTTTTATTCTCATCATCTTTAGAAGTTCAGGGAGAGGCACTGCTCCACCAGGTATTATTAATTCAATACCAAAGTGGTTTACAGGTCTTCCTCTTTTCAGACATTTCTTTGTCAAAACTTCCCTAATTTCTAAATCAATTGGCAAAATGCCAGCCAAAATTGGCAAAGCATCCGATGAAACTGTTCTGTAGGCTCCTGAAAGCGCCAGTAAGGGGATTCGCTGGCCCCTCTTAAGCGCTGAATGAATAAGTGAATTACCGAGTCGATGTTCCCATACACAGGGACCATATGAGACTTGTGTCACATATACGCATCACAGTGCACGGAGCAGTTATTTTTAATAGCGGTGGCGAAGCACAGTTGTTGTTTCGCCGGGAGTTTTATTGCGGACTTTCGTGAGCAGAGCACAGTGATGGCTATATGCAGCGGGGGTTTATTGCAGACTGGTTAAGATTGTGGGTAAAATTGACGGGGGGGACAATTGGGAATAGGTAGGACAACGGACTTACAACAATAACTTATACCAATTCCAAGCAGTGACAGTATGTATGAGTGCGATGCTGGTGTGTGTCTGAGTAGGTATTAGTATGTGTGTAACCATGCCCCCCGCCTGGAAGGGGATGAAAGAATCCACTTCCATAAACCAAAAGAGTGCCAATACGTTTCAATGCGCAAACAAAATTGTAACACGCGGTAGAATGCAATTAATTATGTAAAGTTATGAAAATATTTATGTAGTTATATAAATGCTTTTACCAAATGGTCAAATTGACCGATATAGCAAGAAAAAAATAAATCATTGAAACGTAAAATATGATATGTTAATGTGATAATATGCGGTAGATAAAACTAAAACTAAGGTTTGGTACCTATTTAACAATGAAACTAACCTAATTGATTTAGAATAAAAGTATTATGAACTAACTTCTAAGATGTTGTTAAATCTATTGTGACGGTAAGGGACAGAGTTTAACGACTGCCCTGCGGTATATTCCGGAGTTAGTTTTAACTTTCGCAACGCGGATCACTCCATCTGCCCCGGGGTAGACATTGACTATTACCCCAATAGGCCATTGAAGTGGCGCGATGTTATCACTCTTAATCTTTACTACCGTGCCTGTCGTTACCGGATTCGCATTTGTATTCCATTTTTGGCGAGCTTGCAAAGTATTCAAATACTCAATTCGCCATCGGTTCCAGAATGTCTGAACAAGACGATCCACAAGATGTTTGCGTTGTACCAAGTTGACTGGCTCGTCTGACAAATCAGCAGCGGGTAAAGATTTTAAGGGAGTGAGCGTTAAAAAATGCGCGGGGGTTAGCGGCAATGGAGCCGAAACGTCGTTAACACTAAGTACAGATAGCGGGCGTGAATTTAGAATTGCTTCAATCTGAGAAAGCACTGTTTGCATCTCTTCATACGTCAGTAGAGAGGTGCCTACTATTTTATTTAAATAACCTTTCAGGCATTTAATGTTACTTTCCCAGATCCCACCGTTCCGTTATCGGAGTACATTATACTCACAGGACCACGACGAGCAAGGAAACGCTTAAAAGCGTTGAGGAAGACTTCGGTGGAAAGATCTGAAGCGAGTTCAATATGAACTGCGCGGGTCACCAAGCAAATAAATAAGCAAATGTATGCCTTTTGACTTCGTACCCCCCGACGTCTATAAGGGATTATTTGAAGCGGGCCCGCGTAGTCAACCCCTGTGTGAAGAAAAGCCTTAGCTTCGCGGACGCGGCATGCGGGTAAATCTCCCATTATTGGGAATTGCGGTTTGGGATTGACTTTGAAGCAAGTATTGCATTGATGCACACGTTTCCGAACCAAATTGCGCGAAGAAAGTATCCAAAATCTCTGTCTTAGCAGCGACATCAGTAACGTAGGACCCGTATGTAGGTTTCTGATGTGATAGTAGTCTATTATTAGATTGACTACACGATCACGAGCGGGTAATAGAATTGGATGCCGACTGTCAAATTCTGTTTCTGCGTTTCGCAATCTGCCTCCTACCCTTAGAATTCCGTCATGGATAAACGGATTCAGTTTTACGATCGCTCGCCGAACCTTCTTCCCATCTTTGACTGCCTTTATATCTTCGGAGAAGTGTTCTTCCTGTATAGATTTAATAACAGCGGTTTCTGCAGCTAAGATATGGCTTAATTCGAACGCTCGTGGTAATTTCTTGATAAAACGAAGAACATAAATTACTATTCGGATTAATTTCGGCCATGAGCTAACACGAGAGGCTAGTGCACACAATAACGGAGGAGCAATTGTTTTGAGGCGGTTAATGTCTTGAACGGACATCAAAATTTTTGTTTTCCGTTCGGGAGGATCAGTCACAGATTTCGTATTAAAACGTTGTAAAGGCCAATCACTTTTAGGTAATTGGGCAAAGACGGGGCCTTTTAACCATAACGGATGGTCGATTAGTTGAGCGGGCGTAAGACCCCGCGACAAGCAGTCTGCGGGATTGTCTTGTCCTTTTATATAATGGAAGAATTCAGCCCCCAGATGGTTTTGTATTTGTGAGACACGGTTGGCAACGAAAGTCTGCCATTTTGCGGGCGGTGAATTTATCCATGCTAGAGCAACCGTGCTGTCGCAAAAAGCTAAAGTCGTATGAGCTTTCGAATTTGATGTGTAGGTATTACTGACCGTATGCATTAATCGCGTAGCGCTCCACATAGTTCTAATCGCGCAAGTGAAATCGTCTTAGCCGGAGCGACCTTGGATTTAGCGCATAATAAATTAATTGTGGTTTTATCAGTATTCGGACAGTAAACATGTAGGTAAATAACACCTCCAAATGCGTGTTCGCTCGCGTCTGAAAACCCGATAAGCGTTAATATACACTGGGGTTCGATTCCTAAAAAACGAGGAATTTTAATAGATTGCAGTAATGGCAATTCCTTTTTAAACTGTCGCCAAAGTGTGACAACTGTTTCAGGAGGAGTATCATCCCAATCCAGGTTATACTCCCATTGAGATTTAATTATCAGCTTAGCCAATAATACAACTGGTGCGGCGAAACCCATCAAATCCCAAAGACGAGCAATCGTCGAGAGAATGTTTCGTTTAGTACAAGTTCTTTCGTCGGTGTGTACGACAAATACGAAATGATCAGAAGCGGGTATCCAATGAAGTCCTAGTATTTTCAGGTTTTCATCGGGATTAAATTCCACATGTTCCTTAACACGACGAGCTGTAGGAATCGTGGATAAAAACTTTGGTGAGTTAGAAGAGAATTTTACAAGATCGAATCCTCCCGCGGCGAATAGTTGAATCAATTCCGTAGACAACTCGAAAGCCTCCTCGACCGACGAGCAACTGGGGACGAAATCGTCCATGTAGAATGAGCCCTTTTCCACCAGGTTTGCAGCAAGTAGGAAACGAGGTTTTTCATGCGACGCAAGTTGACGCAATGTACGCATTGCGAGGAATGGACTGCAAGACATGCCGAATGTTACGCGATTAAATTGAAACAATTGCAAAGGGTCACTATCGTTAAATCTGTACAGCATGCGCTGATAACGTCGGCATTCTTTTTGCACCACAATTTGCAAATACATTTGTTTTATGTCAGCGGTTATAGCTATGGCGAATAATCGGAAATTGAGGATAATGCGAAACAAATCACCTTGTAAATTCTTTCCGGTATGTAGGATGTCATTAAGCGAGTAACCCGAATCGGATTTCATACTCGCGTCTAGCACCATGCGAATTTTGGTGGTCAATTTATCTTCGCGAACTACGATATGATGCGGGATTACGTAATGCGGTAAATCAGAATTGTCAACTGGGGAAATGTAACCTTTCTGAAGGTATTCGGGCAATATTTTGTCATATTCTAACTTTATTGCGGGTTGAGATATTAAGCGGCGTTCGAGAGACCGAAACCTGCGTTCGGCGGCGGGTAACGATTCACCGAGAACAGAGGGACTGTTTCGAAACGGCAACGCGACGATATAACGACCTGCCGTGTCACGAGAAGTAGTGAGTTTAAACATATCCTCACACTCTTGTTCATCAGGCGTTAAAAATTTCTCATCTGGAATGTCTTCCAATTCGAAGAAGCGCGAAAGGCAAAATTCATCATTTTGCGTGAACGTACAAAATGATTGCGTGGTGTTTATACTTGGGTTTTCAATCATCGTTGGGGCAGTACCCAAGATGAGATATCCCAAAGTAGTTTCGATAGCAAATGGCTGTCCGAGAGAACCTGATATTTTGTTTGCCTTTAGAATGCGAGCAAACATGTCACATCCCAAGATGATATCAATCTCACCGGGCGTACAGAATGTTGTGTCTGCTAAAGGCAAATTGTCAAGATACGACAAAGAGGAGCGGTTAATGTTAACAATAGGCAACTCACTGGTTATGGTTTCTACTACATATGGTTTAATCGTATACGACTGAGTGATGTCATAGCGGGAGAGTAATTTTAAGCAAGTTACGCCATTTGTCACATTTCTTACGTCACCTATTCCCGTGACGTAAGTACTTGGAGATGACCGCACCGTAAGATTCAAGCGTGAACAGCATTTGCGCGTAATTATGTCCCTTTGGGAGCCGCTATCTATTAGAGCCCGTATCGTCTGTACCTGGCCCTTAGCGTCTCTGGTAGTGCAAACAGCCGTTCCTAATAGTGCAGTAGTATTTGCACTTGAGCATGAATTTGTCACACATAACGAAACCGGATTCGAAGAATTGAAGTTATCATTATCGGCATCCGTTTGTGACGCGGGAGATGGTATTGGGTCCGTTTGTGACTTCGGCCCATCAGTTTGTTTGAAATGCAACAAACTATGATAGTTGAGTGCGCATGTTTTGCATGTAGTCTTCGATTTACAAGCTTTCGTGGTGTGCCTAGTACTGAGGCAGTTCACACAAACTCGAATCTTTGATGACTCAATACAGTTAAATCGCTCGCGTGGTTCTAGACTTGTGAATTTAGAACATTGGTATAAAGGGTGTGATCCCTTTTGACAGCAAAAAACAAATTTCGATGGAGTGATTATCGATTTTTTCGACATCAATAAATGCCTTTGCGGAATTAGTTTTTTGCGGTTTAGCGGTATAATTATTATTTGAGCCAAGACGGCTCGATGTCGGTTGCGTGATTTGTGCGCGATTAAGAATTCGTTGCTGTACTCTTACGAAGTCGATTAGTTCCGCGCTGGACGGTAGATTTTCATTATTTTTAATAAAAGATTCAAAAGCCTTTACAGTCTCTATGTCAAGACGTTTAAGACCCAGTTGCAACAATATGAATTCTGCGAGGTCTTTTATTTTCAATTGCTTCAGTGCGGCGGTGTTCGCGGAGTATGCATCTGCAAAATTCTCTAAAGAAGCGGGCGTGGCCGAGTTAACTGGAGGTAATTTCAGCAATCGGTCAAAGTATAATTCAGCAAGAACGCGTTGATCATTATACTTAGTACACAATGCGTCCCAGATAACTTGATAATTTGTACCCGTAGGCGTAATAGCTTTGCAAATACTTAATGCTTTTCCGGTTAATTTAGACATCAGATACTGCATTTTTTCCGTATCATCCAGAGAATCTTTCAAATGTATAACTGAATTATATGTTTCATAAAAAAGAGACCAACTATCCAGATTCCCGCTAAAGCACGCTATTTCCAATGCAGGTAGCTTAATTTGACGGCGAAGTTTCGCAACCGGATTCGACAGCATATTTGCTTCTGTATATTTAATAACACCGAAGAGTTCTTCAAATGCATTTAATTGAGTATATTCAGCGATTGCTTCCGGATTCAATTCCAGTTCGCAATCCACCTTTTCATCTAATATTGTTATAAATTCAGAACGAATTTTTTCAACAGTAGTTGCGCCTGATAAAAAAGATTGGCGATCGTAAATGCTTTCCGAAGCTTTCCCTATCTTGTCATACACCGACTGTAGGCTCGCAAAACTAGCGGCTAGTTTAGCATTTAAACGTTTGAGACGTCTTTCATCCCGAGACGACCCGGATGATGCGCTCGTAGCCATTTTCTTTATTCCGGTTATATTTACAAAATATGAAACGTAAAACAACTAAAAAGCGGTTAAAGGGTATGCGGTATGTGGAATGCGGTATGAGGTTAAAGGGTATGCGGTATGATGTATGCGGTTTGAGGTAAGGGGTATGCGGAATGCGGTATGCGATTAAAGGGTATAAGGTATGCGGTATGATGTATGCGGTTTGAGGTAAGGGGTATGCGGTATGCAGTTAAAGGGTATGCGGTATGCGGTATGATATAAGGTATGCGGTATGATGTATGCGGTTTGAGGTAAGGGGTATGCGGTATGCAGTTAAAGGGTATGCGGTATGCGGTATGATATAAGGTATGCGGTATGATGTATGCGGTTTGAGGTAAGGGGTATGCGGTATGCAGTTAAAGGGTATGCGGTATGCGGTATGATATAAGGTATGCGGTATGATGAGTCTGTATTATTTATGCGGAATTAATTAATTAATATTTAATTTATTCAATTAATTCACTGTTATCCGCGCACTGGGTTAAATTGATTGTTCGGCGGTGTAAAGGTTAACAGATACGCCATGAACTGTGCAGGTAATGAAAGTTATTTATTGCGTTTACTATCATTAACAAATCATAAATACTGCGATCATAATATTATTCTGTTTTGTAATGATATCCAATAATAAAACAATACAAATATTAAGAATAATCTTACTATTTATAAGGTAGGTAAATGCGATTTTATTGGCAAGATACAACTACATAAGTTATCAGAAATAAATATCAAAGGATGCCTCGTACTTATTTATTCTAACAGCGGGTAAATATGTTATTTCCAACGTAATGAAATATGTATGGAAACAAATTACTCATGTAGGTATATCAAACCGTTAATGCGGGTAATTATTTTTGTGCGATTTTATAAAACGTAATCTCACTCTGCTTTTTAAATATTGTGGTTCAAATATGCGGCTCGCTAGGATCAGAAAATGTATGGTTATTTATGTTGTGAGAGTGGTTTTGTGTTTTTGTAAAATGACTGGCGAAGGACCTTGATTTTTGTGTTACTGATCACTGCCTGCAATAGCAAAATTAAATGTTGCATAAAAGGAATGACTCACCGGAAAAAGGATAAGGATCTTGTATGCTAGCAATGCTGCATTCGCTTCCATCCGAGAGGCACAATCACAATAGGCGTAAATGTTCGTTATTTTTATAGTGCACGGAGCAGTTATTTTTAATAGCGGTGGCGAAGCACAGTTGTTGTTTCGCCGGGAGTTTTATTGCGGACTTTTGTGAGCAGAGCACAGTGATGGCTATATGCAGCGGGGGTTTATTGCAGACTGGTTAAGATTGTGGGTAAAATTGACGGGGGGACAATTAGGAATAGGTAGGACAACGGACTTACAACAATAACTTATACCAATTCCAAGCAGTGACAGTATGTATGAGTGCGATGCTGGTGTGTGTCTGAGTAGGTATTAGTATGTGCGTAACCAATTTTTTTAGAAATTAACATTTTTTTTTAAATTTTAAAATAAATAAATCCATATTTGGGCCCGTGACGTCACTTCATGAAAATGTGCCGTTTACGAAAATGTTCCTATTAATTTTGTAAAATTCCACTCTGATTTTTTTTTATACGGCAACACACACAATTTGTCATTTAACGTTCACTAGATTTTCGTTAGTTCTCTACGAACTTATCATTTGGTTTGACTTTTTGACAGAGTTATGAAGAGAACCCCTTACGCTGTCGGTACGTGCTTTAGAGGTATAATGGTAGTGGTGCTAATTTTAACAAAATAAAATTTTATAATTTTCTTATTATTATTTTATTTTATTATTTTTTTTTATTTTGCAGAAACAAACAGTACATTATTACATAATTATTTATGAAAATTTTATAACCAATGCTTTCAAAGAAAAAAAACAAGTAGACTCTATTTATACTGATTTTAGTAAAGCCTTTGACACAATTTCTCATAAAATTCTCATTTGGAAATTAGAAAAACTTGGTATACGTGGCAATATATTAGCCTGGTTTGAAAGCTATCTTACTGGAAGACAACAAATTGTTAGAATAAAATCCTCTCTGTCGGAAATAATTTATGCAACAAGTGGAGTTCCACAGGGTTCACACCTTGGTCCAATCTTATTTATCTTGTTTATAAATGATCTTACAAAAATATTTTATGATGTAATCATTTTACTTTTTGCTGATGACCTCAAAATTTTTAGAATTATTCAAAATATTCACCATTGCAACATTCTTCAAGATAATATCAATAAATTATTAATTTGGTGTAATGAAAATAGACTTTACCTAAATATCTCAAAATGTCAAATAGTTAGATTTTTTCGAATAAAAAATCCAGTGATTTACAATTACAACATTGATAACAATGCCCTTCAGACATTAACACAAATTAAAGACTTAGGCATCACTTTTCAATCAAATCTTTCATTTGTTAACCACATAACAGAAATCTCTAATAAGGGCTTAAAAATGTTGGGATTTATAACTAGGCTTACTAGAAATTTTAACAATATAAAGTGTATTAAACTGTTATATTTTGCCTATGTTAGAAGTCAACTTGAGTACAATTCTCCCGTCTGGAATCCACATTATAGTATACATGTTCAAGCTATTGAAAGAATTCAAAACAAATTCTTACGTTTTCTAAATTTTAAAATGGGTATTCCAGCTAATATGTTGAACTACAACACTATTTTAAATGATTTGAATATGCTCAAATTGTCCGACAGAAGAATTTTCTCTGACTTGGTATTTCTATATAAAATTCTAAATGATTTAGTTGATAGTCCGGTATTGCTAGAATTGATAAGCTTCCGGATTCCACAACGTAATACTAGAAGTCAAGATTTATTTCAGTGTAGAAATTCTGGAACTAACTACCATATGTATTCTTCTTTGCCCAGAATACTAATGGAGGGAAACAATTATACCAAGTCAGTGGACATCTTCAATTTATGTTTAAACAAATATAAAATATTGTTACTGAAACAGTTCAGTTATGTACATTGAATGCTTTGTATTTTCTTATTATTCATATGTAATGTAAAAGCCCCGAAAAAGGGCGTTAATAAATAAATAAATAAATAAATAAATAAATAAATAATGGAAAATAGTTACAAAGTTATAGAATTAATACAATAATTGGTACCAATGACATG
Organism: Limnephilus marmoratus; assembly: GCA_917880885.1. NCBI lineage: Eukaryota > Metazoa > Arthropoda > Insecta > Trichoptera > Limnephilidae > Limnephilus > Limnephilus marmoratus. Next base: position 30,806,884 of record OU862913.1, read on the forward strand.
TCGCTGTTATATGCTAATGTTTTTGTGAGATAAATGATACATTATACCTACCTAAATTAAATTAGTAAATTATTGAAGGAGAGGGGTGTGTGAGAGTGTTTGTATGTGTGAGGGTGCGCGTATGAGTGTGTGGATGAGTGTGTTATGTGTGTGAATTCAGTGTGCTTAAAATGTTTTTCTTAAATAGAGGGAGGGAATCAAAAAATATATCAGTATTTGTGGTTTTTTTAATTGAGTTGAATCTTTGAAGAATGCGGGAAATGAGGGAGTTGGCTGAAGCGTTCGTATTATTACTAGTTGTGTAAAAAAGGTTGGTGTGGCGAGTTCTTTTAGATGGGATGTTAAAATTTATTTGGGATAGAAGTTCTGGGCAGTCTATTTCGTTATGTATTATTTTATGAAGAAATGTCATGTCAGCTACCGTTCGCCTGGGTTTCAGGGATTGGAGAGTGCAGATGTAATTATTGTTGTATTTATAACCGAGATACTTAATAAATTTATTTTGTAAACGCTCTATATTATTGACGTATTGGGTGTATTTGGGATTCCAGACAGGCGATGCAAATTCCAGTGTACTTCTGACTAGTGAGGAGTAAAGCATTACTAGAGACTCCAGATACTAATATCTACAGCCTGTATGTCTGACGAATATCTACAGCTCATATGTTGAACTAATATCTACGAACTTCAGAGTGTTGATTAATATCTACAGAGCTTAGGTTGAACTAATATCTACAGAGTATAGGTTGGACTAATCAGCTTAATGTGTCCAATAGTCAGATATTAGGGATTTTTACATACATACTTACATAAATTAAGTTTTTTAAACTGCATACGCAATATTACGTTATTCCAATATGCTATACATAATTGCAAATCCAACCTCTGCCAGTGCTGTAGATATTCGTCAACACTTTGATTCTCATAGATATTAATCAACAGTTTGAGCTGTAGATATTCGTCAACACTTTGATTGTCATAGACATTAGTTAGATTTTTTCAGTTTTTGGAATTCCTGTAGATATTAGTAGACGCCTCCTTACTAGAGTGTGAGGATTTCTAAATAATTTACTCAGACGTAGTACGAAACCCAACATTTTGTAAGATCTATCAGTGATTGAATCGATGTGCGTATCAAATAAAAATTTACTGTCTAAATAGACTCCAAGGTCCTTACTTTCATTTTTTGAGATCGCGGGTTCATCGCAGAGTGAATATGAAAAGTTAATTATATGCTTGTTTTTAGTAAAGGACATAGTGTGGCATTTAGAAACATTATGGTCTAAATAGTTAGCTGTGTAATAGTTGCAGAGCCTATCTAAGTCACTTTGTAGCTCTTTACAGTCCGATAGAGAGCGAACCGTTTTGTAAATTTTCAAATTGACTACGATTGCTTATGTATGATTTAATCCATCTAAACAAGTCACCGTGTATTCCAAGACGAGTGAGTTTATTCAACAGAATTGAGTGGATAACGCGGTCGAAGGCCTTTGAGAAGTCGGTGTACATAGCATCGACCTGCACCCTTTCGTCCATATTGTTATGCAAATAGTTGATAAATAGGGCAAGGATAGATGTTGTAGACCGATTTTTCATGAATTCGTGTTGGTTCTCTGAAATTGTTGTAGTGATAGTCGGGTAAAGTTGGTGGTAAACGATTTTTTCAAGAATTTTACTGAAGATGGGAAGTTGAGAGATAGGTCTGTAGTTTGTTACGTCATGTTTGTCATCCTTTTTAAAAATGGGAGTTATTACGACAGACTTCCACTTATGAGGAAACGTACCTTCACTTAATGATTTTTTGAAGATTGCATTGACCGGAGGAGTTTACTACAATTACGTATGAAGATACCAGGCAAACTATCTGAACTAGGTCCTTTGTTAATGCCAATGGATGATAGATATTTGTAGGTAATTATCGTCGTTGATTGTACTTGAGGATATAGCTATGTTATTCAGCGGATCAGATTCATGAACATCAGATGCTAAATTTTGGGTGTGATCAGTGAAGACGGTAGAGAAATAGTCAGCAAGTCGATCGGTAATCTCCTTACTATTGTGTGCAATTCTCGAGCCATATGTTAGGTGTTCAGGCAGGCGCGGCCGGTGCCTTCACTTTTTGGTGGTTCACCGAGTAATTCATCAAAAATTAAAACAAAAGTAGGTAAATAAATAAATAATAAAATTAGACAGAGCCTAGTAACTCATAACTCGTACAGTGCCCTTGAGGTGATTATTCACAAAAAAACGGCGCTATACAAATTATCCATTTATTATTACTATAATTTTATGTAAAAGTTTTCTTTGCGGATTTACTATCTTGGTTGATAATTAAATGTAGTTTTGGCGGGCCATAGGCTATAATTCTGCTTTTATTTTCATGGTTCATATATTCTTAATATAGTCTATATTTATTATTATACTAGCTGACCCGGCGAACTTCGTACCGCCATATATTTATTTTCGTTATTTTATTAGAAATTCCCGAAAGATTTGTACTATTCATGCCCGCCTCGGCTTCACACGGGTGGTGTACAGTCGCGGAATAAGGAAATATGACACTTCCGGTAAATTCAAATCAGTTGAGTTATCAATAGTTCCATATATCGAAAGATACACGTACTTAATGACAAAAAATAAGACAAAATCTTCCGTTATACGTTAATACGACCATAAAATGAAATAAAATTACAATGAAAAAATTCGATCATAACTATTGCAATGCCTTGTAATGTACAATATTTTTAGTTTTTCTTCTAGAGAGAAAACAAATAGCGCCAATGGTTTGCCGACTCTCGAAAATGAAACGTTTAACTAACTGCCCATGCAAAATGGTCTTGATCTTCTGTGAATCATACTGTTGATTTTTAAATCTTCCCTTTGAGAACTTATATAACTGCATTCGGGACGTGGAAAAGGTTTAACTCCACTATGAGTCAGCTTGTGAAAGTAAAGTGTTGCTCCACAGGGAAAACTTAGGGAAATTACTTTCCTCAGGGCCTCCTCACTAAAGCTAATGTAAAAGAAAGTTTGTGTTGTAAAACCATGTAGGTTTATTCTAGGTAAGACAGTGTTAAATTGTGGAGATCTGGAAGGAATACAAGGCAGATAAAAATAATAATATTCTCCCTTTTTTTTATAAATGACAATATGAATAAATAAAATGTATATAATGTATCGCGAGTTAGAAATCTCTTGTTTTATTTATTACCGCAAACGCGATAAAATCAAGAAAAAGGGTATTTAAGCGACATTTCAGTACGCTGCGCAACTTAATTGTGACTTTCAGGTAAAAATTGTTACTTGGGTGTTACGTAACGCTTAGGGGGGGGAGGGGGGGGGGGTTGAACAGGAAAACGTTACGGCACGTTACATGGGGGGGAGGGAGGGTCAAAAATCTTCAAAAATTGCGTTACGTAATACTTGAACGCTCATAATTACAAAAAGTACATAATTTTAATAGTTTTATCTTCACGTCTTTCAGCATTTTTGAATGTAGGTATAAATTAAAGCAAATTTTGAATGAAATAAAACCGATATTGAGTTATTTAAAAAAAAAAACTGGTAGGGAGAATAATCAATCTTTCTCATTGGAACCGCCCTGTACGATCGTAAGAACAGCTTTCGATGAATTTTGAATTCTCGACCGCTGGCTGGTTAAATGGCCTTTAATAAAATATTACAGCGAATTGAAACTCATGCGTCAATTTTACCGTGAATCAAAATATGATTATTTTTCTAGGGTTAAAAAGTATTCATTTATGAGCCTCAATAGAATTTTCATATATTTAGGTTTATGTTGCAATGGATGTGAATAATGTATCACCGAATAAAAAAAATACATTAAAAGTTGGATCGAAACCACGTTCTTCAATTAAATGATGTCATTTGGAACACATTGTTGTAATTTTGAATATTCTGCAAGAAATTCTTTGAAAGAGGTTCTTGCCCTGAAAGTAATGAATTCAGTGGTTCAGGTGGCGTCATCAGTTTTGTTAATTTGACCTTTCCATTCGCACAACATAATCCTGGCGATTCGAGTTGAAACTTCAAAGCATTGCAATATTGACAAATAGTGCTCATTGTTCCAAAATCGACCGAAGTATCGCCGGCGTAATCTACTGTTGTATCATATCTGAAAGCCAAACGTTCGTAGGTAATTGTTAGGTTTTGTTGTCTCTCGCTTGAAGTCGATGGTATGGGTCATTGATATATACCTCAATGGTATGGGTTCTTCAGGAGTCGTGAAAGATCTCGCTTGAGAAAATCTCATTCTATTTGCCTCCAATCGCTGCCAACTCTCTTCAGTCTCATTACCTAAGATTGTGAATTCGACTTGCGTTACGCGTATGCCCACCGATATTTTGACGCCTCACTTGTGGCATTTTTTTTGCTGTTGCTAAAGAAGCGGTAATTGTTGTAGAATTAATGTCACCATATTGGCAGTATGAATAGATTAACATTATGACGTATGATCTGTTTGAATTTATCAACTGCTGGGTGAGTAACTAAACGTCAATGTGTTATTTTGTGTCAATATATTGAAATCTCCCACAGTCTTCCGTCTCATTCACTCACTCACTTTTCATATTATGAGATTATCAAAAAAATTCTGTTTGATTTTTTTAAATTTTCTTTTATACAAACCTTTTGTTAATATATTGAAGATCTCTCAAACTCTTCCGTCTCATTCACTCACTCACTTTTCATATTTTATGATATTAAAAAAAAAATTATGAGATAAAAAAAATTAATTCAGTTTGATTTTTTATTTTTGTTTTTTTAACACTAACCTTTTGTCAACATACTGAAGATCTCTCAGCCTTCTGTCTCATTCACGCACTAACTTTTCATATTATGACATTTAAAAAAAAAAATTGTTTGATTTTTAAATTTTTTTTTCATACAAACCTTGTCCTGACAATAACAAACACAACAAAAAAAGAATTATCCAATTTGGTGCAGTAATTCGGAAGTTATGCGCGTACATACATTTCGGCGATTCATTTTTATTAATATATAGAAGAATAACTTTTAATTTTAAAAAGGCAAGGAAATTTAAAACAGCGAAATCTATCGAATAATAACACAATAACAACACGCAGTAAACGTTTCTTTTTGGCTCGCCCCCCGCGCGATAGTGAACCCTCTTACTGAGTGAATTTTGCAATACATATGTGACAAAAATGCACAAACCAAAGGTCCCAAAAACTATTAATGACAATGTCAAATCGGTTCCCTATCCATCAAGATAATATCGCACCCGCTGACCCGTTGACTCATCGTTACATTTTACAAGAGAAAAATATAATTACTATCCTATTCAAACCCTACTACGAATGGTCATTTCGCTGGAACGATTCACTACGGAATTCCTCGGGCATTTCCGTCAACCGCGCAGCGCACGGCAGTCACCATTTTTTCGCTACGATTTTGTATTTTGACGGTCTGGAGATGTTGCTGGGGGCTTCATACAAATGATAATTCTCAAACGGGCGCTTTGCTGAAACGCGTAGAATCGTATGTACCTACCTCGGTTCCTAGGCGATATAACTTGCGCGCGGGAAGCAATGCTTTGGGCCACGATAATTTATTATTCTCTACCAAATTCATGTATTTTTAGATAGGAATTCATTTTTTTTTTTATATTTAAAATAATCTGCGCAATTTTATAATTAAAAATATTATGTAATACGATGAGCTGCAAAATGTTGTTTAATTTTGTTGGCGGTTCGGTGCACGAGTGCACTTTAGGACTAGCCGCGCCTGTGTTCAGGTATGGAAGGAGATTTTCTTTGCGTTTTGACAAAGTTCCACATTTTTTTTACATTATTTTGTATAGCATGTTCTAAGTGTGAAATATAATTGTGGTATGTGAGAGTAGCGATTTTCTTTTGTCGTTTACGGAGCAGTGAAAAAGTTTGGTAATCTAGTGGGTTCTTGTGGCGTTTCCAGGCTCGAAAGAATTTGAGCTTTTCTTTTGTAATATTGATAAGAGCCTATGAGTATATGTTTGTTTTCAGAATTTTCACGTTGGGAATATGTTTGTTTTCAGAATTTTCTTTGGAACAAAGTTATCAATTAAGGCGTCAATGATTAAGTAAAAGCTGTTAACCGCCGTGTTGATGTCACGTGCGTTAAGGATAGAAGACCAGCCAGTTTTTGAGCGTCGTTGACTAGGTCGTAGTTGACTTTATTGAATAATTTGATCGTTTGGGGTTGGGAAGTAGTTGTAGGGGCGTGAATATTAAGTTCGACTATTAGGGATATGCGATGTGTGTCCTCCTGAACCAGAGGGGAGTCGGCAGGAGAGACGCAGACTGTGGTAATACTTATAATTTACAAGAACATGAATATTACATTGGTTTTAGTAATATAGACGTTGTAATACTTTTATAATACTTTATCTCTCTCTTCAGAAACTACTTACTTTTACCTCTTGTCGTTCGGCTTCTCCGGCTAGTCAGCTCTCAGGGGCGAGTTGTCAACCCAATATCATTGCTTTTAAACAGGTATTCGTAAAGAAAACAGCGTATAATGACAGAGTATATATATTGTGAAAATAATAAGACATGGGGAATGGTAATACAGTAATCCTACCTAGATTGGCTCTTAATAAAATTGAATACTAATACGGTACGGGAGTTTACGAAGTACGTTACTTGGAAGCTCTTGAAGTCGGTATCCAGCGTCGATCCAACGGTGGGATTCGCCGCCTGAGGCCTTTGGCCCAGGCCACGAACGTGGTTGAGGTGAGGGCGGGAACGCGTGGTGTCCCGGTACTGGCCGTCCAAGCGTAGCAGGTCCAGGGGGGGGGGGGGTGAGTCCACGATCCAGGGTGCTGCGGGGAAGCGCCGATGGGATCTGGATCCTCTTCGTGATGGGTAGGCGGAACCGGTAGGGTCGTGGTCCGCACTGATTGCCACCGTTTGATTAATAAAAGGGGTCAACTCAGCACGGAGGCGTCTACTAATATCTACAAGAATTCCAAAAACTGAAAAAATCGAACTAATATCTATGAGAATCAAAGTGTTGACGAATATCTACAGCTCAAACTGTTGACTAATATCTATGGGAACCAAAGTGTTGACGAATATCTACAGCACTGGCAGAGGTTGGATTTGCAATTATATATAGCATATTGGAATAACGTAATATTGCGTATGCAGTTTAAAAAACTTAATTTATGTAAGTATGTACGTAAAAATCCCTAATATCGGACTATTGGACACATTTAGCTGATAAGTCCAACCTACGCTCTGTAGATATTAGTTCAACCTACGCTCTGTAGATATTAGTCAACACTCTGAAGTTCGTAGATATTAGTTCAACATATGAGCTGTAGATATTCGTCAGACATACAGGCTGTAGATATTAGTATCTGGAGTCCTCAGCACTCGTTGCAGATACGGGGTACAACTGTTTTAAACTTGGTCTCCCGTGTGGGAATGGAAAACGTCCCAATCATGTTCAAAGTCATTACTTAATTATTATTAAAAATAGTTCGTTATGGCTCGTTGCGGTTTGTAACACAACCGTTTTATTCTGTAAACTGTGTTCCGTGTATAACGTAACGACTTAATTGCGACCGTCGCTAACTGCCGGTCGACTTGCTGGCTGGCGCGCCGCCAGCAACCGCGCTGAGCGCGCGCTGCACGTAACTACTTGGACCGCATGCTGATCGTAACTGCCCTTCCTTGAGTCGCGTTTCATAATTTAAAACTCCTTCCTCGAGTGTGCGGGGGGTGGAGGGGAAGCGCGCGGCGTGTCCGGTCGTCCCGTAAGTATGTGAACACTATGTTTTTGCGTGATTTTAGCTCCTTGAAGCTCGCTGCGGTAAGGTGAAGAGGGTGCGGGGTATCCTGTTTGTCCCGTAGGTAGGTCGATGAACACTTTGATATTGCGTGCTTTCGTTCTTTCCGTTAACCTTGAAGAAGGGACGCGCGGGTGTCCTTTCGGCTGGACACATTACAACGTTATAATGATTCATGATCAATGAGATGGATCAAGGAAAAAATATTTATGAGATGTTATATTTTTGGTATGCCTCGTTATTCTTCCTGTGCTTTTCTTGTGGAAAACGTTCTTTTTGAACATCATCATCTTCATGATTTTCGGCTATGTAATTATCGTTTTTTCGCACCCATAAAATTATGTCCTTTCTTTCCGGTTTGTAAAAAATGGTCTTATTTTTCGGATTGAAATTTAAAAATCGCCAGGGTTTCAAAAATACAGGGATTAAAAAAAATACAGAATGTCTTAGAATATTTGCCTAAACCGGATAAAAATTCAAAATAAATTGATGCAAGTGGCCTATTATGTTGAACTACAACACTATTTTAAATAATATTAATATGCCCAAATTGTCAGGCAGAGGAAATAAATTCTAAATTATTTAGTTGATAGTCCGGTATTGCTTGAATTGATAAGCTTCCGGTTTCCACAACGTAATCAGGATTTATTTCAGTGCAGAAATTCTGGGAATAACTCCCATATGTATTCCTCTTTGCCCAGAATACTAATTTATTATACCAAGTCAGTGGACATCTTCAATTTATGTTTGAACAAATATCAAATATTGTTACTGAAATAGTTCAGTTGTGTACAATGAATGCTGTTTATTTCTTACTTTTCATGTGTAATGTAAAAGCCCCGAAAAAGGGCGTTAATAAATAAATAGGTAATGTTTGAAACTTTCAAAATAAATATTTGTGTCGATTAAAAATTAAAGGTTTCTAATCGTCACAAAAATTCTTGCGAAACTGTCAAAAATTTGAGAAAGACATTTTGAAAAACGATGATTGTTAAATGAAAATTCAATTTTCAACATTGTTTTAATATAAAAGAATTAATTTGTAGTACTTACAAAACACTTTAAATCGAATCAAGAATTACTTATAGATATTTTAAGTAGGTATGTTACGTACCAAATTAGATTGATTGTTCTTATAATATGTTTGATGTGAATAAATAAATTTATACACTATCTTTTATGTGTCGTATGGATTTGATGTTATTTCTGTTACTACCTAGTACGAACATATAAACTTTACAATTTTTTATAAACAATTTACGTTCGCATACAATAGGAACAGGCAATTTTTTTTTGTACTACAGGTTTGTACCTAAGAATATATCTGTGGTATACATGTACGTATTTACTAGCTTTAACATGTCAAATGGTTATGGTTATATTATTGCCGTTACTTTCTATTGTTTTTTTTTTTTTTTTGAAATTTTTTGGTACAGTACATACAATAGATACATAAATATTATGAAAGTATATAAAAAAAAACTTAATACAATTATTAAATACAATATACATATTTTTTAAAAATATTCTCCCATAATAAGCAGATGCTTGTGTGTACGGGAGGAAGTATTATTTGTTAGGTTATCTTGATTTTTTTTTTAAATTTAGTTTATATAAAGAATAAGAGAAACATATGTGTATATATGTATATATTTTTTAAATTTTTATTTTCATTTATTTTTTTTAGTTAAGGTTTTCAGTATATTTTTTTAATTGTGTTTTGAAATTTTTGAAACTGTCCTTAAGGGATCTTATATTTTCTGGTAATTTATTAAAGAAATTTGTTCCCAAGTATTTGTAATTTTGTTGACCCAAAGTTTTTTTACAAATGGGAATTGGTAACATGTTTTTTTGCCTGAGATTTACTGTGTTTTTAAAAGGTATGGTTTTGTTTAGGATATCCTCTTTGTAAACTTGTAAGGTTGAATGATACAGGAAGAGAGTATTTAATTTTCTGACTTTAAATTCTTTGAATATGAGTTCAGATGGATATAGAAATGATTTTTTTAATATTATTTTAATTATTAGTTTTTGCGCAATGAAAAGAGATTGTGTGTGAGTTTTATAGGCGCCACCCCATCCTATTATACCATATTGGATTATGGATTGAAAGAATGCGAAGTACGTCATTCTCAGTAGTTCTTTACTTAGAATGTGTCTCAAACAGCTAAAAATATATGTCAATTTTCGTACTCTTGTTTTTAAGAATGGTTATATGCGGTATCCATTTTAGACATTGGTCAATAGTGATTCCTAGATATTTGGTTGAAGTTTTCATTTCAATATTTGTACACAGTAAGTTACAGTGGTGTTGTTGAGTGTGTGGTGCAGATTGTGTACTTATAATCTTCACAATATTTTTATAAACTATATATATAAAAGCCCAATGGGCGTATAAAAAAATAAATTATATAAGAAAATGAATACTTTTAATTTATGAAGATTTGAATATGAAAAATTGTAAAAGGTGGCACGCTAGCTGTTTGAAAACTGAATGTACTAGGAATGAATAAATGGAACGCTGGAGGGGGGTTCGGACGGTAAGCGGCGGGGACGGTGAAAGTGGAACTTGGGAGGGGAATGCAGGGGAAAGGACATGCAGGGAGAAACAATTATTTTGCAACAAGCTATTTGAAAGATAAATTTGATAATTATAAACATTGTTTAAAAAAAAAACTCCTCCAATTACGTCAAAACCTTACTTTATGCACAAGGCATCACTGTTCAAAATTTTCACTGAATTTATACAGCTTCAGTAGGCGTAAAAAAATTATGGGTTCACCATCTGCACTTCACTGAATTTCCATCCTTTAGGATAAAAAAGTTAAAAAGTGAAAAAAACCAAGACAAAAAAATAAAATAAGTTTAAGTCATCATTACAAACAAAAAACTAACAGCAAAAACGTAATTATCCAAACAAATCCCGAAATGAGACTACATCTTATAAAAAAAAATCATGTAAGATTCATAAGAATCTATGTAGACGACTGTAATCCTCTACCCCAATGTTTCCACTTTCAAAGATTTACCCACACAGCACAAAAATGTACAATAAAATGAATAAACCAATACGCAAGCACTAAGAAGATCATCCCATCTTCAGAAGATCATCCCATCTCCGAGTGTTAATTTCTGGAACTGCCACCAAATGCGCTAACTGACCCTCAGCCAGTGGCGTAGCTCGCATTGGTGGCACCCGGGGCAAAAAACGTGGTGTAACCCCCCCCCCCCCTCTATAAAAGTTTTTAAAAAGCAAATTTTGACCTCGTTAAATATGAAAACATTACTAGCTAGTCAAATGCGTAAATAAAAATTTCGCAATCCTCAAAATTAAAGCACTTTTAAAAACACTAACAGATGAACAAATTTTTCAACAATCAATAGGTTATAATTCCCGTCACGAGTTCCCGTCAATCACAATTACGAAAGGAATGAGAATGACACAGGTGACAAGCCAGGAATATTTCAGAGGAATCCCTCATAAAGCCCCGATCGACCGAGCCACAGGGCTACAAAATAGAGTTCCGAGTGGAGTTTTCAATTCCTTTATGCTGCAAAATTCTGAAGAAGATAATTTGCTGTCATGAAAACATAAATTTTAACAACCCATACTTAAGATAAAACCAGTTTTTTGTTCAGAGTGTAATGACAAAATTTAAATTGTGAAATTGTAAAAGTGTGAGTCCCCAGCTTTAATTATTAATGCACGCAGTACACGAAAATGGTTTTCTTTCGATCTTTGTAGCACATATTCTTAACTTTCAAATCTTGCACGTGGAACTCGATAATGGTTTCCTTTGAAATTTCATTTGTAACTCTTCATCCGCGGACCCATTTCGAAGGCAACCATTCCCGATTTCTGCTATTGCAAGATATTCCCCGAGTTGCAAGATAAGAAAGTTTCAGACTTTGTGTGCAAATATCGGAGGAAAACCGTTTTCATGTAATGGGTGTAGTTTCAATCAAAACGAGTTTACGAATACAGATTCAATCTCAAATTGAAACTTGTTTGAGATGTGCTTAAAATTTGAGTTGCACACCGTACGTTCCAAAATTCGAAAGAAAACCATTTACTTGTTCCGTGTGTAATTTTTATTCAAGCTTTTGGACTATCACACAGACTCACTCTTAACATAAATCTGGAAATATGTGAGATTAGTATAGGCCAGGCAACGAATAAATACACCGTCAAGACGCCATACTAACGTCGTTAATCAAAAAACTTTGTATTTTTCAAAATTAGGACTTAGGCAAAAATCCGATTTAAGAATTACAAGTTTATCGATTTTACTTGTACATACAATTAAATTAAATTATTAAAAATATACAGTATCTTTATTTTTAGTAACTCAAACTATATTTTGGATAATACCCAACCTAATATTGGATAAAATAATTTAGGTTTTATGATTTATTTATTTATTTATTGTTTGAAACATTTACAGAGTGTTAATAATAATTACATCAATGTTATTGCGTTGAAATGTCCACATATACATTAACACTCCAATTAAAAATGTTTACAGCATGCGTAATCAAGGTTCAATTGTTAGTAAGCGGAGATGGTAGTAGTGGATAAAACAGAAATAATAATAATCAGAATGAATATAAACAATTAAATATAAAACAAAGTAAGTGTACAGAGAAAAAGAAGACACAATAATAAAGCAATTATGTAACTGTGCTCCATAATATATCATGGAAGAAGATTGTTAATTTGTTTTTTAAAATATTCGAGACTGTTTGCAAAGATATCAATAAGATCACATTCAATAGTGTTGTACAGACGACACATTCGAGACAGTGGATTGAAGAATGCAATATTGTTATTAAATGTTTCAATATGGAATCGGTTTTGACTCCTTAAATTACGTCTATTGGGAACTTTAATATGAATATTGCTAAGACAATGAGTGGTTAAAAGCTTATCATGAGTAATTTTATATAAACATATTAAGTCAGCAAATTGTCTTCTTTTTTCCAATGTTGTAAAATTAAAGTGTAGGAGACGTTCATCATAAGATTGGAGTAAGGCATTCAATCCAACTTTAAATGATAACAGTCTTAGGAATTTTTTTTGCACAGATTCAATAGTTTTAGAATATTTTAAATAATGTGGGTTCCAGATAACACTCCCATATTCCAATTTGCTTCTGACCAACGAGCTGTATAAAGCTATAATGGATTGGGGTTTTTTAAATGGTTTAGATATTCTATTAATGAACCCTAACATTTTCAATGATTTACTCACGATATCAGTGATGTGTACATCAAACATAAACTTTGAATCAAGAGTTATTCCTAGATCTGTTATAGTGGTGACTGCATTTAATTGAACATTATTAATAGAATATGCATAATCCTTTCGTCTCCTGTTACGAGTAAAGGTAATGATGTAAAATTTTTCAATATTTAAAAACATATCGTTTTGAATACACCAGTTACTTAGTTTGCAAAGATCTTCTTGAAGCATAGCATGATCGGAATCATTTGAAATTTTGCGATAAATTTTGAGATCATCGGAAAATAGAACAAAATTACAGCGTAACATGGGACCAAGGTCATTAATAAAAATTAAAAAAAGCAAAGGGCCAAGATTTGACCCCTGGGGTACACCTGATGTTACAATTATGGGAGGTGATTCGTACCCATTAATAAGTACTAACTGTGTTCTATTTTCCAAGTAAGACTTAAGCCATCTAAATATATCACCATGAATACCTATTTGATCAAGCTTCTGTAGTAATATATAATGATTAACTTTATCGAATGCCTTTTGAAAATCTGTGTAAATGGCGTCTACTTGAGTTCTTTCATTAAAAGCATTACAAACATAATCACAAAAGTCGAGAAGATTTGAATTTATGGATTTGTTGGGAACAAATCCATGTTGATTAATGCATAATTGGGATTTAAAATGTACAGCGTTAGTAATAGTTAAATTTACAGCGTTAGTAATGCGAAGGTGACCTCTTATCCAAATAATCGAAATCTGAGGTGCTCTTACACATGGTAGACAAAATACCTCAGCTTGCGAAACTACCCCAGTGTAAGCAGCTAATCGTTTGGTGTAAATACTGTCGGCAGTTACAGATGATTGAAAATTTTTCTTCAATCAATTGTCGATCGATTCTGGTATAATTGTATTCAAGTTTTGCGTCTATTACAAAAGTGAACTATCAAATCCACTTACCTTGTTTTTTTTTAAATGATCTTTCAGCACTAATAAAAACGCTAATAGAATAACAACTTTTTCACTAATACACGTTAGTCAATAGATAACAATTCACTTCACAAGTTTACGTTTACAATAACAATAACATTTCGAAATTTATGCTGCTTGCTAGGTAGTTTCTTATGTGGGCTTTTGCCAAGTATAAACACAGTTTGTGTGGGGTTCAAATAATATACCATCCGGAACTTTGCAGAATCTGCGCGCCAATACTCGGTTCCCGAGTAATGTTCTGGATGTAGGAGAGCATGACACCATCTCTGAGCGTGGGCACAATGGTATGCATGATATGATGAGTAGGGTGTGAATTGAAAGATGATGTTCGGAAAAATATAGTGTAAAATATATTGATCATTAACAAAAATACAATTATGTTTAAGTTAAACTTACCCCCAGGGATCGGTCGATGGTTTAAAATTCTAACTAAGCTAACTAACATTTATATAACAGTGCGTGGGCGTGTGTGAGCGGGAAGCCTCCATCAAACCGGTGAGGATCCGATCTCGTCAGACCCAGCTGGAACCATCAGGATCTCCGTCCGGAAAGGGTGCCCTGGAGACGGGTCCAGCGTCTCCAGCACAGGGTGGCTGATCTCAACGCAATGAGTTCCCATCCATGACAATGTGGGAGCTCCACGGGCGGATGGCCTTGGCTGGTGCAGTCCAGAGCGCGTGTTTCGTTAATACAACTCCCGTATGTAAAATAAGGCCTGGATAGCGCCCCGGGAGTATTATGCTTCCTTGGCAGCATGCGCGGTTTCACAACAACGCGCGATGGCAACGATTTGCGGTAGTAAATTATTTAATTTTACATTGCACGCGCGGACCTTTGCGGTCATTTTAATCTGGCACAACACTCGATTAAACTTTATATTTATTCGGATGAAACTTCACCCATCATTGTGGAAACACTATTCTCACATTTGCTATACGTTCACCCGTCTGGGTTTAGTGTAAATTATAATTAATTGACTGTGCCAACATTTCAACGAATGCCCGTCGGTGAAACGATTCCAGAGTGAAAAAAGAACCGGAGCCGGAAACCATAGATTCCGGCCGTCTCTGTGTTGCCTGCCCGTATTCTTAATCACTTTACGAAAAATTATAACAACAACGGTTCTTGTTGTGAAGAGGTGTTAGAAAAATAATACTTTAAATAAGAGTTAACACCACTTCATAACAGGAATGACACAAGGAATATACCAGGGAAATCTCCGACCGAGCGATACTCTTAGCTAGGAACGAAAATAAAAAAAAAATCAAAATATTTTCGGGAATCCCAGACCAAACGAGCCATAGAGCTAAATAACAGTTATTGTTCAAGCGTAAAATACTTTTTTGCGGCAATTTTGCATTTTCGTAAGTTTTCTCCACGTTCGAGTGTCACCCCTCCCCTCAGTTGGCACCCGTGGCGAACCGCCCCCCCTCGCTACGCCACTGCACAGCAGGGACCCAATTTTCATTTCAGTAGATAATTGTTCGCATGCGAGGATCGCGCACGATAAATTATCTACTGTTTCGATAAATGCGTATTTCCGACCGTCGTAGATAATGTAAAACAACCGATATTAATACCAACATAAAAATGTACCAATTTTATTTTTTTATATGGTAACCCGTGTCTTTGACTCCATAGATTTGATAAATTTTTCTGTTTACGGCTGTCAATCTGTCAATTCACTTTGTTGTTCGTTGAAGAAGTAGTTGTTTCCTCTTGCGTTTTTTCAAAATATTACCGACTTTTGCTTTACCTTTGGACTTTCTGTTACTATTTG
Source organism: Limnephilus marmoratus (assembly GCA_917880885.1). Lineage (NCBI taxonomy): Eukaryota > Metazoa > Arthropoda > Insecta > Trichoptera > Limnephilidae > Limnephilus > Limnephilus marmoratus. The sequence continues at coordinate 30,822,703 of OU862913.1, forward strand.
ATCATAAGCTGTGTTGAATTAAGAGTTAAATGAAACTGTATTAATAAAATAACATTTGTTTAATGTATTTCAATCGTGAACTAATAAAAATGCATAATGTGTAGGTTCTTATAAAAATAAATACATACTATGACAAATACAATAAAATAGAATTGCATTCTATAACGCTACTCTGGGACAGGCATAGCTTAGTAGAATAGCATAATTTACAAATTAAACAAAAATACAATAAAATAGTATACTGATTACTCAACTTTTAAACTTATTATTGTTTAGTTTTATATTTTATTGTCAAAAATTGTTATACATTTTAAAAAGGATTTTGTAATAAATAAATAAAATAAATATTTCTTTTAATTATTACCAAATTTCCTGAGTTATTTGATATCAAATATTGCATTGTAACACACACACATGCTTACTAAAATGCATCGTACCACTGTGTTGGAATGGAAGTAAAGTAAGGTGAAACCGTACAAGTGACACTTTTTGACAGTTGAACTACTGCTAAAACCAATAGTCTAATTATCTACTGCTTTGTAATAGATAATTATCTATTAGAAATTCCAAAATACGCTTTACATCGAAAATTAGTAGATAATTACTAGATGATAGAAAAACCATAGACAAAGTACATAATTATCGCATGCGAGCAATTATCTACTGAAATGAAAATTGGGCTCTCATGCCAACTCGAACTCAAACCTTCCAACACGAAATTCTTATTCTACGTCCAGACTGAAGCTAACCTTCCAACTCCGAACTTATTTCGGAGTTGGAATGTTGTTCGATTGTGTGGTGGCTGCAGTCGCTGCAGCCAACCCTCCAACTCCGATTTCCAAACTCCAAAATGGCGGACGTAGAAAAGCTGATTTGGCGCAACGTATCTTATCAGTTACTAATTTTTTTTTATTTCTATTCAATAACTATTCCTATACAACTCTCCCGTAATAATATTGCGCAGACTGATGTGTTGGGCCTGGCACGAACCAACGATCGCCGATCGCCTCGGAGGTGATCCAGGGCCAACTCGAACTCCAACCTTCCAACGCGAACTTCCAACGCACAAACTACCCCTCCACACAATCATTCAAACGATGAAGTTGGAACGTTGGCCGCAGTTTGGCCCTACCAAAATGCACGAACCATCCACGAACTAGATAGGTACCTCCATTCTATCGTCCAAACGTTTGAAGTTGGAAGTTTGCCGCAGTGTGGCCCTAACATTACGCGATCATTATTTTCATTTCACAAATAGTTGCCACATAAATGAACTAATACCTAGTTCGATATCTTTGGGCCTTTTGTTTGGAACAGGTGTCGACACTATTTAACTATAAAAAATAAAATTTTCATGATTCTGATGTCACACACCATCGACAAGGATAGAGGAAAGTAAAAAAATAAGGAAATTGTAAGATTCATATTAGTAGTCACGTCCTCTGACGTCACAAACGACGTGATAATGATTTTGTCACAAGATAGGTATTTTTTAAATTTTTTAAATTTTATTTATTTATTTCTTATTTTTTTTTTTTACATGAGCTCCACACAGGGCCTATGTCATCTTTGGGGATGCTGTATGGAGGGTTTTTTTAAGGAAAGGAAGGAGAGGAGAGTTCTGGGAAGGAAAAGGGTTTAAGGGGTGGGTAGGAATCTGGGGTTCAGTGTGTCTTGGTCATCCGCCTCCAAGACCTAGTCAAACCTCACCCCATGAACCCGGGCACCCCTGCTAAATCACCAAACGTAGCGAACCACTTGGGGTGACCTATGGCAGAGGTGTTGGTTATCCAATAATGGTTCCTGGGGCGGCGGTGCCCATTCCCGCCTCCCAAATTGAAGTTATACAGGGAGTTGCCATTAGAGAAGAAATAATTTTTTGGAATTCTAAAAATGGCAACACATTGAACATAACCATAGATCAGAGTCATGAAAGCATCTGTCACTGTCATTTGCGATTTTCGGATGTCGGTCGTTACCTAATCGAAGTTTTTGTTCTTTTTGCAATTCTGACAAAGTTTTATGCCTGATCCAAAGGTCTAGCTGACATAAGACATAACCCTTTTTCTATACAAATTAATAAAGTCATTTTACAATACGATATTCTTTATTCCATGAGTTAACAGTGCGTTTGTAAAGTTCTCGTGTATCATTACCACAAAACAGAATGCCAAATCATCAAATATAATAGAACATTTTTAAATTCCTTTCAGTAAGTTATGCATGTTTACAACAAGTAATTAATACATATTTAAGTATTTATTTAATATATTGGTAAATCGGACTGTCCACGCTTATTACGAATAATTTTTAGAAAAAAACCTTAATATTCGTAATTATAAAAAATCGCAAATACGAGTAGAGGTTCGTTTACATTATATTATTTATTATGACGTGTTTTCATAATTTCGCTGTATTTAATGTATTCCATGAAGTCGGATACGATCGTATCTAGCTCTTCGTAATGTATCAGGGATACCAAAATAACAGTGACAGAATGGCCGCGGATTAACGCCGTGTCGGTTCGCGAAGTGAATTTTGATTTTACGCAATTGAAATTTAAAATGCATTATTTTCCGCCGCCCCAAATTCAAAAAGTTTCCTTTTAGTAGTTTATAGTAATTAAGGCGAATCTAAAGGTTTTTTCTAAAAATTATTCGTAATGAGCGTTGACAGTCTGATCGAAAATTTACCTTTCACAAAGCGATAACTAACTTTATATCTTTACCTATGGTATTAAATATAACCCCAAGCGTACCTTCCTTCCACTCAGATGACATTAAGTCAACTGGATCGGCCCACGCAAACTATGGCGTAGTAATTTTGATATTTCTACACTTTGTGTTCCTGAAAATAAACCATTTAAATCCATTTTCTACAATTATCAATAAAAAATTACGTGATTTTTGCTTTATTTAGCTAAAATAATCGTTTAAAAATGCACCCTATATCACAATATCAATATAAGACAGCAGCTTTATAAACATTCGTTGGGGTTTCACAAGGTACCCGCAAAGCGGAAGGAAGGAAAAGTGAGGAATGCCGACTTACCCCGAGATTTTCTCCCTTCGCTTGTCCTTTTCAAATCCACTGGTTCTTTTATATTTACCAATTGAACTCATGAGCTTATGATTGTCACTTATATAGAAATGTTCGACAAAAATTGGAAAAATAAAGGTAAAGGAGCAAGGCACCAACATTTACCTAACGTTGGAAATTTATCACCATGTTTTTATATTATAACGTAGTAAAACAAGAATCCGTAGTACTAACCTTTTAGAATACTTGCATGAATTTTGTTGAGTTTCGCAATTTCCATTCTGACAAAGTATGCAATATGACAGCTGACTTCGGTTGTCATTTACCGGATTAAAACTTTTCAAAACTAATTGAAATTTACATGTATAACTTAGTTATGAATACTTCTTATTTATAAAATATAGTTCAAATGCACACGTCAAGTAATTAGGTCGATAATTGTAAAAATAAACAAAAAGGTCGGATGAAATTCGAAATCTTAATTGTACTTACGTAAAACATGTAAAAATGTACTAATTTTTTATTTGAACGAACTGAAAACACGTTAAATACATGGATATTTGAATTGCGGCCACTGTCGTACATAAACACGCAATAAAAATCAATTAAAACAATCACTTTCACCTCATTCTAGTCAAAGTCACGGCTGCCAGTTTAAACGAGAATTTTTTTTGTCAACAACGCATAATACATGCATTTTAAGATCTTTCTAGAAAACCGTAGACGCAAAAGAATAGAGACATCTGTGAAAAATCCTTTAAGGGATTTTATAATCTTCATTATTATGCAAACCACAGATCGCGGGAGTTTTTTGAAATATTTCAAATAAAATTTTAATGCATCTAGGGAAAATTTGCTGAAATTCAGCAGCTAAGCAAACTTAGGTTTTGTAGGTGGTGCTAAAATTCAGCAAAAAGTGGTCCAGGAGTTAACTGAGTGGACTTATCTTTCGTCGTTTAATTGATAAAAGTGGCTCTGAGATCTTCTTACCAGTATTGTAAACGCGAAAGTTTGTATGGATCTATGTGCATTTGTTACTTTTTCACGCAAAAACTACTGAATTGATTTTAATAAAGCTTTACAATAATATAGCGCGAAAGATGATTCAGACAGAAACAATGTATTTCTTTGAATGTACGACATTGCGACGTTTGCTAGTATTTTATACGTCGATCGTCATTGTTAACGATAATTTTTTTACACGCCCTTATTTGTTGTGCGAATATATTTCCAGTTTTAAAGTATAATTATTTTAAGTTTCTCGATCAATTGAATGACTCGTATACCGTAATAAGCAATCTGCGAACGAAACTTTTTTTATAATTTTATATTTTTTTTATAATTTATATATACTTATTTATACGAGAATTCAGGGCAAAACGGTTTTTTCATCCATCGTGATATTTTATTCTCGAGGTTTAACAACTGTCTATGGTTATTTAATTTATTATTGTAGTGTTGCCTATATCACTTCCGAGGTTTGATCGCTTTAGATAACTTAAAGCTCTATTATAACCGCTCAAAATAGGATCATATATTATCAAGTTTCTATTGCAGATTGCAGGTCTAATTTATTTTGAGCTACGACCAATTAACCATTTTCATTTTATACCGGAAAGCCATCACAGAAGACCATGGATCTTTTCAACCCAGAGAATGTTTCCATCAAGTTGGAACCAGGGTACCAGGAAGAGGGGGGAGGTGAAATGCCATACATGGATGTTGATATCTACCTCCCGGATGTGAAGAAGGAATCTTTGCAGTATGCGGTGAACACTCCGGCAGCCAGTAAGTTGTATTGTAAAAGGAAGAAAATGTTGATTTCGGATGCTCGGAATTCATGTCGGTGTTGGAATATTTTTCGCTGACAGCCATAATAATATTAATAATAAAAACGTTCAATAATCAATAGATTTTTTACAGTATTATACATTTTGTTCTTTTATCTTTGAGTATATTTATTTTATTTTTTATTGTTGATACATTTGTGGCGACGCATTATCTTTCGCCATCTGAAAGAACGTACGAGAAACACATCTAATATTCGCGCGGCACCGGCAACCTACTTGCCTAGGTACCTACCTACCTGCGCTGAAATATTTGGTATATCGTCGCACCTTACGGAAAGTACCGAAACATTCAAATTCCCTGTACATTAGTCTTTAGAACATCAAGCCAAAAACAAATGGTCCCGTACTTCTGTCACGCTGTTTTTTTCGATATGATTGTAAATTTGACTGCACAGTAAAAAACTATCAACAAGTAACAGATCTCCGCACAAGTGCTCCTGCACGGCATCTCTACACATCCAGGGCAGCTTCCTCGAGGATTCCATCACGTCTCAGCTATAAGGCCCATCGTGTCTTCAGCTTCTGAGAACAGCTACATCCCGCGACTTATAAGGTTCGACGCCACATTCAGCCAAGGGATCAGCTCACCTTTTCATGACACCCTGAAGTCCACCGTGCTTCGCTGCCATGGAAACACGCTCCGCCTCGCCAAGACTACTTGCTGGTGACAGCTCACCGAACCACTCACCGTTCATCTCCGCAACTCAAGGCGTCGAGCAACGGCCTGGAAGATAGGTCGTCTCCACCGCCATGGTGTCGAGCAACGCGCTGGTGACATGCAGACCCGTGGTCTGCTCCACCACAGCATCGCAACCACCTTCACCACACCATCACCTCCATGCGCCTGCAGCATCTCATCCACGGCACTCCGCATACATCTTGTTACCTTTTCACCGACCTCGCTTCGTAGCCCAATAAACGACTGACTCACATCTTTAACTGACGCCTTTCATTTCTGTCTCCCGTCTCTGCCGATCCGGCCCGCTCCCTCACATTATTTTACAAAATTTCATAGTACGATCCAGTAATGCTAGCCGCACTAGGTTGATTGAAATTAAATTTCATTATATTGATGAAAAGGTCACTGCTCAGCAACAATTCAGTGTTTCTCCTGGAATGCAGCTGGCTTTCATCACTGCATCCAATATAAAACACAGAAAATAAAATAAAATATTAAATAATATTAAGATAAAATAAATACAAAAATTAAATTACATAATCAAATCCCTAATTCAACACACAATAAAATACAATATAAAAAAATAAAAGAAATTAAAATAATTTAATAATGTTAATTGGAATTCAAAGAAAAGCCAATAATCTCAACATTGAAACTCAAATACAAAATAAAATGTTTTATAATATAATCAGTTCAAATTCAAAATTAAATCAATTCAAGTATAACACATAATCATATAATCATAAATATAATCAACATAAATAATTTTATCAAATAAAATAAACAAAAAACACAAGAAAGCATTCCTACAATTGTAATTTTTTTAATCATGATGTTGTGCGATTGAATATGCAGTTAGCAAATATTCGCCGCAGGGCTTTTTGAAGCACTGCAACGATGTAGTCATTCGATATTGTACGTCTTCAGTTGACTGTCATACTAAAAGTCTTTACAACTTATATTTCTCAAAAAATATCCACGAATTAAAAACCGCATCTTATTTAGAACACCATATTACTTAAATTTATTTTAATGCATTAAGAATATTATCTCATTGACAACAAACTACAAAACTTCGTTCTGAAGGTGCTCAAAAAGTAAATGGTAAATTTAAAAGTAAATTTTCTACCGAAAGCGTCCGTCCCTGAAGCGGACATCTAGCGCCCTTCTTATTTCTGAAATTAACCTTAAGGTCTCTTGTAAAAAGACTTAAATTACCGCTTGTACACGGTTTTCCAAAGATATTTCTATCCTCAATAATGTAATTTATTTATTAAATCAATTAAACTCCATCTTGGGGAAAAGATGATTGTAATTTGGAATGTTACACTGTTCATCTCGGCGTATCAATTTAGTTATTATATTTTGTTTCTACAGGTAGCAGTAATGTGGAGACTGTTCCCATCAAGGCAGAACCAGCTCTTCCAGAAGAAGTCAAAGGGGCAATTACTTATACGGAAATTGACATAGATCACCCGGATGTTAAAAAGGAATGCTCAGAGCGCTCTGAAAGAATTACCCAATCAGCAGGTAAATTGAATTTTTGTTTGTTTAAGTCTGGGGTGGAGAACCTTTTTACTGTCGGGGTTCATTTGGATATTTGTAGTATCACCCGCACTTAGATTTTCAGAGGTAAGAATCCCTTATATGTTATCATGACCTTATTTTATTTTTAAAAAAATCCTTTTTTGTATGTCACACGTGACTTCGATTCCTCGATCTTCGTTTAAAAAAATTGAGAAATGACAAGACGCCAGGTGTAAAAACTCTGCAACCATATATTTAATAGCTTATATTATAGTTGGCGCAGCCGTTTGTTCGTTTTTTTTACAAAATTACGGAAGAATCTACGCGGTAGATTCCAAGGAATCTGAAGGATTGTCAGGAAATTGGCCGATCGCAGGAGCGATCGCGTTAAGAATTGGAGCAGCCACACGCAAGTATTCGCGTGTGTGGGACCGACAAATTATAAAATTATTGTCGTTCGGGTACACCGTGTAACGGGGTACAAAAAGGACCGGATCAAGGATCGGGTTAAGGACTGGATCGTCGTGTGGATTAGCCGGGAACCAGGACTTGGTTTCCGTCGCTGCAGTCTGGGAAGGAAGACCTCGGAGTAGGGATTGGATCCGCAGCTGTCGGGAGACGGAGCCAGACGGGGACGGTGATCTACAGCTCTGGGTGGCGTGCACGTGGAACGTGGAACGTGGACCTCGGAGTGTAGCCTTCTTGGAAGTGCTGAGATAAGTAGTCTAGATTATTTTGTTTCAGCTCTTCCCCCAATGGAGGGTGTTTGTAAAAATTTGGGGACGTTCTGTTACAGAACGGGAAACTGGTCATTGTTCAAGGAACGACTGGATCAGGCCCTCATTTTACATGATGACAAAGTGTTATCACAAGAACGCAAAAGAGCATTTTTGCTGAGTTGCCTCACCGAAGAAACTTTCTCTTTATTATGTGATCTATGTTTCCCTAAAAAGGTTTCTGTTTGTTCTTTTGATGATTTATGTAAATTATTTGATTCACATTGCAAACCTATTCAAAATATTTTCGAGTCGCGTGAGTTATTTTATAAGTGTAAACAGCTAGCTAACGAATCTATTAAAGATTTCGCTGCTAGATTGAGAGGACTGAGTTTGACGTGCAATTTTGAATTGAGGTTGGAACCTTGTTTAAAAGACATATTCATTATTGGAATTTTCAATGAAAAATTGAAACATAAGTTGTTCGTTGAGGGGGTAAATACTTCTTTTTCGGAATGCGTTCAGTTAGCAGCTTCATGGGAACATGTTGTTAATTTTAAGAAAGTTGATACGAATTTAAATGTTGTGCATAAGGATAGTAATGTTGTCCGTAAATCCAGGTCGGATAGTCCGATCAGATTTAAAAGTGCAGTGCGTAGTAAGACGCCAGTAAATATTGCATTAAAAAAATGTTTTTTGTGCGGAAAAACGAATCATTTGCAGAAAGATTGTTGGAAGAATATTTTTTGTAATCGGTGCAATAAATCGGGTCATCCTAGTAATGTGTGTAAAAACAGTAAAATTAATGTAGGTAATAAGAATAAACGATTAAATTCGGTTTTTATGTTGCATGACGGCACGGGGCCGGAACCGATATTCGTAGATCTCATTATTGGTAACACTGTTCTGCGAGCGATTGTTGACACCGGCGCTGAGATTAATGCAATTCCATATGAAGTGTATTTAAAAGATTTTGTTTCTTGTAAATTGGAAAGATGCGATATTCAATTGTCAGGATATGACGGGAAACGGTTAAATATTGTAGGTAAAGTTAATTTAAGTGTGTTATTTTTAAATAAAAGTGTAGATACGCAGTTTATAATAATTAAAAACGGTAATTCTACGATTGTTGGTAGAAATTTTTTACAAGTTTTCGGTATCGGATTAAGTGGAATAAATGCGGTAAATACCAGTGAGACTAGTTGTGATAATCAATTAAATTTTCGTGATAGTTTAAAGAAAAAATATGCTCATGTGTTTTCAGAAAAATCGGGTAGGCTTATAGGTTATGAAGCTAACATCGAAGTTATTTCGGAGTTCAGGCCAAAGTTTGTGAATCCAAGATCGTTACCTTTTAGTTTACGTGGAAAGGTAGAGGAGGAATTAAATAAGATGTTACGCGAAGATATAATTGAAAAAGTAGAAATAAGTGATATGGCTAGTCCGATTGTTGTTGTAAAAAAGAAAGACGGTTCAATTAGAATTTGTACTGATTTTAAAACCACATTAAACCCTATGTTAGCGAAGTTGAAATATCCATTGCCTCGTATAGAAGATTTAATTTCATCTTTAAATGGTGCGAAATTTTTTGCAAAAATAGATTTGCGTAATGCTTTTGGTCAGATTTCGTTGAACGAGAAGTCGAGAAAATTATGTGTGATTAGTACGCATGTAGGTTTATTCAGGTTTAAAGTGTTGCCTTTCGGGTTGACCACAAGCCCGGCTATATTTATGCAAGTTATTCAGGCGGTAGTAGGTAGACTTCGTAACGTTCGTATATTTCTAGATGATATTTTGTTGTTTGGAAATTCTGAAGAGGAATTATTCTCTATTTGTGAATCTGTACTTAGCAAGTTAAGTGATTGTGGATTAACTATTAATGAAAATAAGTGTTCTTTTCTAGAAACTGAGATAGAATATTTAGGTTTTAAAATTTCGCGGAAAGGAGTTATGCCTTTAGAAAATAAAATCTGTGCGATTACTCAGATGGCAGTACCGAAAAATGTTTCAGAACTTAGGAGTTTACTTGGGGTTATTTCATATTATAGAGCTTTTGTTCATAATATTTCAGGTATTTTGTCTCCATTGTATAATTTGTTAAAAAGAGGAGTAAAATATGTGTGGTCTGAGGAATGTAATATTGCGTTTGAGCAAGTTAAGAAACTGCTGACGTCAGATAATATTTTAGTGCATTTTGATCCTAATTTACCAATTAAACTTATTTCAGACGCATCTGAAAAAGCGTTATCAGCGGTGATTTGCCATGTATATGATAATGGTTTAGAGAGACCTATCGCATTTGCTAGCCGATTATTGTCAGAAACAGAATTAAAGTACTCTATTTTAGATAAGGAAGCGTGTGCTATTATTTTTGGGTTGAAGAAATTCTTTCAGTATTTATACGGCAATAAATTTGTTTTGGCTTGCGACAATAAATCGTTAGTACACATTTTGAACACGGATAAGCAAGTACCCGTTTTGGCCGCTAACCGTCTGCAGAGGTACGCCCTAATACTCCAGACTTTTGACTATAGTATAGAGCATATTAAGTCAGGTGATAATAAAGCGGATTTCTTATCACGAATGCCGATTAATAATAAGGATAATTTAGTTGTGTGTAGCGACGATATTGATGCTAGCGATTATTTTTTAAATTATATTGATTCTTTAAACGTGAATACGGTTGAGTCAGAGTTTGTGAACATAATCGAGTCAGAAACAACATTAAATGCGGAAACGATGAAACAGTTTTCGATTAATGATGTAAATATAGCGAGCATTATCGAGTTCACAGCAAATGGTTGGCCGGATAAAAAGTTCTTAAAGGATGATTTATTGAAATTCTGGTATTTTAGGGATAAATTATCGACTTATAATTCATGTTTATTTTATAATAATAAATTTGTAGTTCCAAGGGAATTAAGGGAAATTATATTGAATTTTTTACATCAATCACATTTAGGCATTGTAAAATCGAAAAGTCTTGCTCGAAATTATTTTTTTTGGCTCGGAATGAACAATGATATAGAAGTAACTGTGAAACAGTGTGCTCGATGCATGGAATGTTTACCTACTCCGTGTAAAGTTGAGTTGGCACCTTGGCCAATAAATGGTTTAATCTGGAGTAGATTGCATATTGACTTCATGGGACCGTTGGGAGGTCATAATTTTTTAATTATTGTTGATGCAACTACAAAATGGATAGACTGTCATGTTGTAAATAAGGTAGATTCGTTTTGTACAATAAAAGTTTTGAAAAGATTATTTTCTATGTTCGGAATCCCGGAACAAATTGTAAGTGACAATGGTACAGCTTTCACATCGTCAGTTTTTAAGGAATTTTGTCATAATTATAATATAGAATCATTGACTTCAGCTGTACAGCATCCTGCTTCTAACGGTTTAGCTGAAAATGGGGTTAAAACAGTGAAGAATTTTTTGAAAAAAATTATGGTAAATAATAAATTTCCTACTGATTTTGAAGATAAACTTTTGACATTTTTAGTTGATATTAGAAATACGCCTTCAATGTCTACGGGCATTGAGCCTAGTACATTAATGTTGGGTAGAAAGATTAGATCAATTTTTAATACGATTATTCCAATAGTGGATAATGTTGAGAGTCAAGGTTTTAAAGGAATTGACAACACGGTTAAAAACAAAATGTTATTGAGCCAGCATAAACAGAAAAAGTATTATAGAGGAAGAAAATTTAAAAAGTACTTTGAGGTTGGTTCTAAAGTTTTAACCAGGGATTTAAGAAGTAATGATAATAAATGGATTTTAGGAAAAATTTTTAAAAGATTGGGGAATAGGATTTATTTAGTTAAAATTATGTCTACTGGACAAATTTGGAAACGCCACCATGATCAGATTTCAGAGAGGAAGGTTAGGTGGGGGGAGTGTGATAGGTCTGATGATTTGCTGGACCTGGGTCCACTCTCGGATGTGGACATGACCAAATTTCCTAATTCTCCTAATTTTTGCAGGTCACCTACACCATGGGAGGGGAGGTTACGCCCTCGAGGTCAACGCCCACGCTACACGTGAAGAACTAGAATAATTACATATACTATAGAATGGAAATATTTAGATATTTTGTTTTGTATAAATTTGCGAATAAAGAAATGTGTGTAATTAGGTTTTAAGTGTGGGGGTGTGACGTATGTGTATGAGGGTGACGGCATGTGAGCGAGATAGCGAGTATGGGAAGTATAAAAGGGATGTACCGCTATTGAGCGCTCTCTCCATAATAATCTGGCAACCAATAAACATTGTAACATTAACAGATGTTATATTTACTACCCGATCCCAAGACATCATAGTTGGCGCAGCCGTTTGTTCGTTTTTTTTACAAAATTACGGAAGAATCTACGCGGTAGATTTCGGGATCTGACGGATTGTTGTCAGGATTGCAGGAAGCGATCGCAGGAAGCGATCGCATTAAGAAGAAATTGGAGCAGCCACACGCAAGTATTCGCGTGTGTGGGACCGACAAATTAAAAAATTATTGTCGTTCGGGTACACCGTGTAACGGGGTACAAAAGGACCGGATCAAGGATCGGGTTAAGGACTGGATCGTCGTGTGGATTAGCCGGGAACCAGGACTTGGTTTCCGTCGCTGCAGTCTGGGAAGGAAGACCTCGGAGTAGGGATTGGATCCGCAGCTGTCGGGAGACGGAGCCAGACGGGGACGGTGATCTACAGCTCTGGGTGGCGTGCACGTGGAACGTGGAACGTGGACCTCGGAGTGTAGCCTTCTTGGAAGTGCTGAGATAAGTAGTCTAGATTATTTTGTTTCAGCTCTTCCCCCAATGGAGGGTGTTTGTAAAAATTTGGGGACGTTCTGTTACAGAACGGGAAACTGGTCATTGTTCAAGGAACGACTGGATCAGGCCCTCATTTTACATGATGACAAAGTGTTATCACAAGAACGCAAAAGAGCATTTTTGCTGAGTTGCCTCACCGAAGAAACTTTCTCTTTATTATGTGATCTATGTTTCCCTAAAAAGGTTTCTGTTTGTTCTTTTGATGATTTATGTAAATTATTTGATTCACATTGCAAACCTATTCAAAATATTTTCGAGTCGCGTGAGTTATTTTATAAGTGTAAACAGCTAGCTAACGAATCTATTAAAGATTTCGCTGCTAGATTGAGAGGACTGAGTTTGACGTGCAATTTTGAATTGAGGTTGGAACCTTGTTTAAAAGACATATTCATTATTGGAATTTTCAATGAAAAATTGAAACATAAGTTGTTCGTTGAGGGGGTAAATACTTCTTTTTCGGAATGCGTTCAGTTAGCAGCTTCATGGGAACATGTTGTTAATTTTAAGAAAGTTGATACGAATTTAAATGTTGTGCATAAGGATAGTAATGTTGTCCGTAAATCCAGGTCGGATAGTCCGATCAGATTTAAAAGTGCAGTGCGTAGTAAGACGCCAGTAAATATTGCATTAAAAAAATGTTTTTTGTGCGGAAAAACGAATCATTTGCAGAAAGATTGTTGGAAGAATATTTTTTGTAATCGGTGCAATAAATCGGGTCATCCTAGTAATGTGTGTAAAAACAGTAAAATTAATGTAGGTAATAAGAATAAACGATTAAATTCGGTTTTTATGTTGCATGACGGCACGGGGCCGGAACCGATATTCGTAGATCTCATTATTGGTAACACTGTTCTGCGAGCGATTGTTGACACCGGCGCTGAGATTAATGCAATTCCATATGAAGTGTATTTAAAAGATTTTGTTTCTTGTAAATTGGAAAGATGCGATATTCAATTGTCAGGATATGACGGGAAACGGTTAAATATTGTAGGTAAAGTTAATTTAAGTGTGTTATTTTTAAATAAAAGTGTAGATACGCAGTTTATAATAATTAAAAACGGTAATTCTACGATTGTTGGTAGAAATTTTTTACAAGTTTTCGGTATCGGATTAAGTGGAATAAATGCGGTAAATACCAGTGAGACTAGTTGTGATAATCAATTAAATTTTCGTGATAGTTTAAAGAAAAAATATGCTCATGTGTTTTCAGAAAAATCGGGTAGGCTTATAGGTTATGAAGCTAACATCGAAGTTATTTCGGAGTTCAGGCCAAAGTTTGTGAATCCAAGATCGTTACCTTTTAGTTTACGTGGAAAAGTAGAGGAGGAATTAAATAAGATGTTACGCGAAGATATAATTGAAAAAGTAGAAATAAGTGATATGGCTAGTCCGATTGTTGTTGTAAAAAAGAAAGACGGTTCAATTAGAATTTGTACTGATTTTAAAACCACATTAAACCCTATGTTAGCGAAGTTGAAATATCCATTGCCTCGTATAGAAGATTTAATTTCATCTTTAAATGGTGCGAAATTTTTTGCAAAAATAGATTTGCGTAATGCTTTTGGTCAGATTTCGTTGAACGAGAAGTCGAGAAAATTATGTGTGATTAGTACGCATGTAGGTTTATTCAGGTTTAAAGTGTTGCCTTTCGGGTTGACCACAAGCCCGGCTATATTTATGCAAGTTATTCAGGCGGTAGTAGGTAGACTTCGTAACGTTCGTATATTTCTAGATGATATTTTGTTGTTTGGAAATTCTGAAGAGGAATTATTCTCTATTTGTGAATCTGTACTTAGCAAGTTAAGTGATTGTGGATTAACTATTAATGAAAATAAGTGTTCTTTTCTAGAAACTGAGATAGAATATTTAGGTTTTAAAATTTCGCGGAAAGGAGTTATGCCTTTAGAAAATAAAATCTGTGCGATTACTCAGATGGCAGTACCGAAAAATGTTTCAGAACTTAGGAGTTTACTTGGGGTTATTTCATATTATAGAGCTTTTGTTCATAATATTTCAGGTATTTTGTCTCCATTGTATAATTTGTTAAAAAGAGGAGTAAAATATGTGTGGTCTGAGGAATGTAATATTGCGTTTGAGCAAGTTAAGAAACTGCTGACGTCAGATAATATTTTAGTGCATTTTGATCCTAATTTACCAATTAAACTTATTTCAGACGCATCTGAAAAAGCGTTATCAGCGGTGATTTGCCATGTATATGATAATGGTTTAGAGAGACCTATCGCATTTGCTAGCCGATTATTGTCAGAAACAGAATTAAAGTACTCTATTTTAGATAAGGAAGCGTGTGCTATTATTTTTGGGTTGAAGAAATTCTTTCAGTATTTATACGGCAATAAATTTGTTTTGGCTTGCGACAATAAATCGTTAGTACACATTTTGAACACGGATAAGCAAGTACCCGTTTTGGCCGCTAACCGTCTGCAGAGGTACGCCCTAATACTCCAGACTTTTGACTATAGTATAGAGCATATTAAGTCAGGTGATAATAAAGCGGATTTCTTATCACGAATGCCGATTAATAATAAGGATAATTTAGTTGTGTGTAGCGACGATATTGATGCTAGCGATTATTTTTTAAATTATATTGATTCTTTAAACGTGAATACGGTTGAGTCAGAGTTTGTGAACATAATCGAGTCAGAAACAACATTAAATGCGGAAACGATGAAACAGTTTTCGATTAATGATGTAAATATAGCGAGCATTATCGAGTTCACAGCAAATGGTTGGCCGGATAAAAAGTTCTTAAAGGATGATTTATTGAAATTCTGGTATTTTAGGGATAAATTATCGACTTATAATTCATGTTTATTTTATAATAATAAATTTGTAGTTCCAAGGGAATTAAGGGAAATTATATTGAATTTTTTACATCAATCACATTTAGGCATTGTAAAATCGAAAAGTCTTGCTCGAAATTATTTTTTTTGGCTCGGAATGAACAATGATATAGAAGTAACTGTGAAACAGTGTGCTCGATGCATGGAATGTTTACCTACTCCATGTAAAGTTGAGTTGGCACCTTGGCCAATCAATGGGTTAATCTGGAGTAGATTGCATATCGACTTCATGGGGCCGTTGGGAGGTCATAATTTTTTAATTATTGTTGATGCAACTACAAAATGGATAGACTGTCATGTTGTTAATAAGGTAGATTCGTTTTGTACAATAAAAGTTTTGAAAAGATTATTTTCTATGTTCGGAATCCCGGAACAAATTGTAAGTGACAATGGTACAGCTTTCACATCGTCAGTTTTTAAGGAATTTTGTCATAATTATAATATAGAATCATTGACTTCAGCTGTACAGCATCCTGCTTCTAACGGTTTAGCTGAAAATGGGGTTAAAACAGTGAAGAATTTTTTGAAAAAAATTATGGTAAATAATAAATTTCCTACTGATTTTGAAGATAAACTTTTGACATTTTTAGTTGATATTAGAAATACGCCTTCAATGTCTACGGGCATTGAGCCTAGTACATTAATGTTGGGTAGAAAGATTAGATCAATTTTTAATACGATTATTCCAATAGTGGATAATGTTGAGAGTCAAGGTTTTAAAGGAATTGACAACACGGTTAAAAACAAAATGTTATTGAGCCAGCATAAACAGAAAAAGTATTATAGAGGAAGAAAATTTAAAAAGTACTTTGAGGTTGGTTCTAAAGTTTTAACCAGGGATTTAAGAAGTAATGATAATAAATGGATTTTAGGAAAAATTTTTAAAAGATTGGGGAATAGGATTTATTTAGTTAAAATTATGTCTACTGGACAAATTTGGAAACGCCACCATGATCAGATTTCAGAGAGGAAGGTTAGGTGGGGGGAGTGTGATAGGTCTGATGATTTGCTGGACCTGGGTCCACTCTCGGATGTGGACATGACCAAATTTCCTAATTCTCCTAATTTTTGCAGGTCACCTACACCATGGGAGGGGAGGTTACGCCCTCGAGGTCAACGCCCACGCTACACGTGAAGAACTAGAATAATTACATATACTATAGAATGGAAATATTTAGATATTTTGTTTTGTATAAATTTGCGAATAAAGAAATGTGTGTAATTAGGTTTTAAGTGTGGGGGTGTGACGTATGTGTATGAGGGTGACGGCATGTGAGCGAGATAGCGAGTATGGGAAGTATAAAAGGGATGTACCGCTATTGAGCGCTCTCTCCATAATAATCTGGCAACCAATAAACATTGTAACATTAACAGATGTTATATTTACTACCCGATCCCAAGACATCATAGCTATGTTCGCGCCTTTTATTGTTGTTTTCTCTATCCTCGTCTATGGTGTCTTACGTCTCAAGTTCCCACTGAATTTTTTTTTAGTGGATATGGAATCGATTCCATTCATAATCGAATGTCAAATTTAATTTATTCATTTTACTTACGTTTAAAGTTGTATACCATCGATGTGACAATTGCTAAGTTAAGTTTCAATCTAAGTATGAATGAATTTCTTAGTTTGACCAAATAAGTAAATAGTTGTTTCTTGTAGTAATTGTTGAAATTAAGCGTAATCCCATTCCGTGCCCAAAAGCGCGGCGATTAGTTGAAAAATTAATGATTTTCATCTCCAAATGTTCAATTTTTATACATGTGTACACTGCCTCAAGAGCTTTGCGTTAAATTGATTATTAATTTAGGCAAACTAAGAAATTCACGAGTATTTAGATCAGAAGTACTCAAACGGTCGATCGCAAGAATTTGCCGATGTATAATAGATCTTTTCACAGTTTTTGTTTTAGTTGATCCTCAATTAGGCCTCAAGAAGACCGCCCATTTTTGTTTATTATTTATTTGAAGCTTATATTGGCTACGTTCGCGCCTTTTATTGTTGTTTTCTCTATCCTCGTCTATGGTGTCTTACGTCTCAAGTTCCCACTGAATTTTTTTGCATATTTTTAGTGAAATAGTGTCGAAAATTGTCCCCTTCAAAAGCTCGAAGTTATTAATCTAGTATGTGGTTTGGTTTGTATATGAGTCAGTCAGTTCGAGTTGTAAGTTCATGTTTTCGTGTTTTAAGTGTAGTTTTAATTGGGCGTAGTATTAATTAAAGCTGTGGACCGCGTGCCGATTAAGTCTTACGTTAAAACCAGTTTCGTGTTCCGAATAATTTGTCAAAATTTCAGTAGCAGATTAATGTGCTGACGCATTTCGAAGAAAATTATTATAATATTTCGATTGCGTTAAATTTTGCTTCAAACCATTTTTCAAAATTCGTAATTCGTAGGAATACCATACGCATTATGTGAGTACCTAATACTAATTAAATCAGGGGACTCGCAAGTAGATTCACTCTTAATTTAAAACCAGTTTTGTCAATGTGAATGGATGGGGGGGGGGGGAAGGAGAGGGCGCCCCGCGGCGGCTTTTTTAAGGGGGCGGCAACATTCACAATAAATAATAACACTTTCTTGTAAAAATTTAAACCATTTCATTTATACATTTATAATTTTTGTCGCACCTACGATTCAGACCGATTAAAATGAGCACGGAATTTTTTCATTTCTTATTCTGTGATGAAACCGGGGAATCCTATTTTTTTTAATGAATACATAATAATTTCATCTTGATCACTGCAGTGACTGGCAACACCGTCTGTGGTGAATTGCAAGAATTCCCAGTATTTTGTTTTGCGCTTGGATTGCTTATGATTATGACTAATTTACAGTGAGAATGATTGAGAGAGGTCCGTGGTTGATGTGATATGATTGAAAATTTTGAGAAAGTTTCATTCATTGCTGGATTAAGAGTGACTTGCGACGTGAGTAATAAATATTTAATTTAATTTATGTAATTATATATTTTACTAACTGATTCGTTGTATTATGCGAGTATGCGCATATTATGAGAGTAATACTAATTAAAGCTGGGAAGACGCAAACAGATTCAGTGTTAATTAAAACCAGAATTTTTTTCAGAATGTAACGATTGAAATTCAGTTTTGTATTCATCTGCTGATACATTTCGAAGGAGACTATTATTTTTTTCGAAGTGCAGTTCTGAAATTCTAGTTGCACACTATGTATTTGCTAACAGAATCAAAGAGAAACTTTTTTCTTATTCTGAATGTAGTTTTAATTTGCCGCATACATATATAATTTAAACGAGTTCTGTGATCAGAATGTAAAATTTCTGCTGTGGTTTCTTCTGCTGACACATTTCGAAGGAAAACATTCTCTTATTCGAAGTGCAGTTAGAATATTCTAGTTGCAGACCATGTATTTGCTGCCGGAATCAAAGAAAAAAATATTTTCATGTTTTGAGTGTAGTTTTAATTCATCGCATACACACTGGTTTTGTGTTCAGAATACGATGACGATAAATTAAATAACGGGTTGCAGATTCATAGCGTACCGAATGAAGCTTTAGCAAATGTTGCAAAATTCTGACGAATTGGTTGTTCCGTGTGTATTGATTCTTTGGGAACTCTAACGCAGAATCAATCGTAAGTTCAATCCTGCCTTGCATTCTTAACACGGTGTAAAAGTTCAAGATGCGAAATCCTTTTACATGGATTTCCGACAGCAGTTATAAAATTTGTAGCGGAATCTATGAACATGATTTTCGTTTGAAGAATATTCGTCAAATGTGATCATTGAAAAAATCGGCTCATTTATGAATAGGTCGTAATAAATAAAATAGGATTTCGAAATACACCCCCCTACCCCGCCAGCGCTTGAAGTACCCAAATAAGGGGGCGGCAAAATTTTCCTACACTAACGCTACACCACTGAGTTTTGTGTTTAGAATGTATTATTTGAAGTGCAGTTATAAAATTTCAGTTGCAGACAATGCATGTGGTGCCAGAATAAAAAAATTGTTCTGAATGTTCTTTCAATTTGCAGCATACTTATTTAATTTAAACCAGTTTTGTGTTCAGAATGTTAAATTCGAGTTGTGGATTCATCTGTAGACACATTTCGTAGGAAAACATTCTCTTATTCGATGTGCAGTTATGAAATTCTTGTTTCAGACTATTTATGTTTTGCCAGAATCAAAGAAAACCCATGTTCTGTTCTGAGTGTAGTTTTAGTTCACCCCATACAGATTTAATTTAAACCAGTTTTGTGTTCACAATATAAAGATAAATAAAATAAAAAGATTAGCTCAGCGATTAGTGCCGACCTTCGAGAAGCCTGGAGATTCTTCCCGAATATTCCATTGATAATGCACCGCGCGAGAGCCTATATAAATGATGAACCGGCGGACACCAGTCAGTCAATACGGCGCGACATTCTCCTACCTTTCAAGCAACACAGAACTCAGTGCTACGTTCCACATTTATACATAAATAAACTTGTAACTTTGTTTAATAAATTATTCAGTGATTTATACGAAGTTCTTTTAATTCATCTCTACACACATACCCACATTGGTGACCCCGATAAAAAAGGGTAAACTGTAGAGAAAGTGAACATATAAAAACTTTTATTGTGGAACTAATAAGGAGAAAAAGTTAAAAATGAGTACAAAACCAGCCGTTTCGAGTGCCGCGGACAATACCGTCAATCGGGTTGCAGTGCGAATCCCAACCTTTTGCCCCGAAGACCCGGAACTGTGGTTCAGCATGGCCGAACGCAGTTTTGAGGCAGCTGGAGTCACGAAGGAAGCCACAAAATTTGGTTACATCCTAGGAGCGCTCGAACCACGCTACGCCAGCGAAGTACGAGACATCATTCTACATCCGCCAGAAAACCCTTACGATAAACTGAAGACAGAACTAATAAAAAGGATGAGCTCTACGCAAGAGCAAAAGACAAGACGCCTTCTCGAGCACGAGGAAATCGGAGATCGTAAACCTTCTCAATTTCTGAGGCATCTAAGGAACCTTGCCGGAAACACTGTTTCTGATGAAATATTAAGAACACTGTGGATGGGACGATTACCCCACACTACGCAAATCGTACTGGCGACGCAAAAAGAAACCCCGCTGGACAAGGTAGCTGACCTGGCAGACGCCATAGCCGACTCAACTATACGCCCAAATGCAACAGATGGCCCTAAACATGCGTCAAGAATTAACTACAGCCATCCGACAAGAAATTGACGCAATTAATACGCATAGACGAGCATCATTCCGAACCCCACAAAATCAAAGGTTCTCAAAATCAACGTTTCGGTAACAAATCAACGAAATGTAAAGCTCCATGCAACTTCCAGCAGGAAAACTCAATGGGCAGTCACTGATGGCGGCCAGCGACACCTGCCCTTCCTCTCGCCGCTTGTTTGTCATTGATAAGAATTCCAAAATACAATTCTTAATTGACACTGGCGCAGACCTTTGTGTGTATCCACGGAACAAAGTATCAGCACGCTCAGAAAAATCGTCATATGTACTTTCTGCAGCAAACGGATCAAATATTGCAACCTACGGTATAATTACTTTAAAATTAAACCTAGGACTTCGCCGAGATTTCACATGGCGTTTCGTGATCGCAGACGTCACTCGCCCTATCATTGGTATGGATTTCTTGGCACATTATGGACTATTGGTTGATGCTAAAAATAAACGTCTTTTGGATAGGACGACTAACCTCGCTGCACCTGGCCGAGGAACATCGAACAGCATCCCATCGATTAAAACAATAGCTGGTGCATCTACTTATCATGAATTGTTATTAAAATATCCGGATATAACTCGACCGAGAGAAACAATGCAAACAGTGCGACATAACACTAAACATCATATACATACTACGCTCGGACCACCAGTGGCGGAGCGCCCACGACGACTTGCCCCAGAACGATACAAAGCTGCGAAAAAGGAATTCGAAATTATGGTATCTCTTGGAATCGCACGACCTTCCAAAAGCTGTTGGGCATCTCCACTTCACCTAGTCCCCAAATCCGATGAACAATGGCGACCTTGTGGAGATTATAGAGCTTTAAACGCCCGAACAATACCAGACCGCTACCCGGTAAGACATATTCAAGATTTTTCTCAATCCCTAAGTGGTAAAAAAATTTTCAGCACAATTGATCTAGTAAGAGCGTATAATCAGATACCGGTAGCAGATGAAGACATACATAAGACAGCAATCACGACGCCTTTTGGATTATTCGAGTTCCCGTTCATGTCGTTTGGACTTCGAAATGGCGCACAAAGTTTTCAAAGATTTATCGATGAAGTATTACAGGGACTTGATTTTTGTTATGCATACATCGACGATATTCTGGTGGCATCAACTTCTGAAGAAGAACATATCCAACACCTAAAAATGGTATTCCAAAGATTACAACAGCATGGAATAGTTATTAACTCACTAAAATGTAAATTTGGTCAATCTGAGGTAAAATTTTTGGGACATCTCATCAATGCTGATGGTACTTTTCCACTACCAGATAAGGTAGATGCAATTAAGAATTATACTCGACCATCAACAATTAAAGAACTGCGTAGGTACTTAGGTATTTTAAATTTTTATAGAAGATTTATACCTAAGGCCGCAGAAATGCAAGCTCCACTAAATGACTTACTCAAAGGAAACGCTAAAGGCAAACAAACCGTGCAATGGACAAAAGAAACTCTAAATGCTTTTGAAATGTGCAAAGAGGGTATTGCTAATGCAGCAATGCTTGCACATCCGAAAAACGACGCGCATCTCGCAATTATCAGCGACGCATCTGACACTACTGTTGGAGTGGCCCTCCAGCAAAGAAACAACGGAGCATGGGAACCATTAGCCTTTTTCTCAAAGAAATTGAGCTCTGCCGAGCAAAAATACGGAGCATACGACAGAGAATTATTAGCCATTTACCTCGCAATAAAATATTTTAAGCACATGATTGAAGCTCGAACATTTACAATTTATACTGACCACAAACCAATTGTTTATGCTTTTCGTCAAAAATCGGAGAAATGTACTCCAAGACAATTTCGTCATCTTGACTTAATAGGACAATACTCAACTGATATACGACACATATCTGGCAAAGATAATATTGTAGCCGACGCCCTTTCCAGAATACAATCAATTGAAGAGCCACTGGACTATGCAGAAACAGGGGATCAGTTGAATGACCCAGAAATAAAAACATTTCTTCAAGATGAGTCAGTATTACAACTCAAACAAGTGCAGATACCTGGAACAGATATATTTATTTATTGCGACTTAACTCAAACCAAGGCAAGACCATTCATTACGAAACGATACAGACCAGAGGTTTTCAACTCGATACATAATTTATCACACCCTGGAATAAATAATACGGTAAAATTGATTTCGGAAAGATATGTATGGCCATCAATTAAAGCGGACTGCAGAAAATGGACACGAGAATGTTTACAATGTCAACGAAATAAAATCACCAGACATGTTTCAACACCTCTTGGAAAATTTATATCACCTTCTTCACGATTCGAGCACGTGCATATTGACATAATCATACTACCAAGCTCAGAAGGATACAGATACTGTCTTACTTGTGTCGACAGATTCACAAGATGGCCGGAAGCTTTCCCCATGGAAAATCAGGAAGCAGAAACAGTTGCAAAAACTTTTTACAATGGTTGGATCACCCGTTTTGGTTCTCCTCTACGTATCACGACAGACCAAGGCAGACAATTTGAGTCTCAGCTATTCAAGCAGTTAACCCGCTTGACAGGGACGACTCACTTAAGAACCACGCCATATCATCCACAAGCTAACGGAATGGTAGAACGACTACACCGTCAATTAAAAGCAGCCATTAGATGTCACAAAAACGACCGATGGACCGAATCTCTCCCGACAGTACTAATGGGATTGAGAGCAGCTTGGCGTGATGATCTGCAAGCCACATCAGCTGAAATGGTTTATGGCAAAACGTTACGCCTACCAGGAGAATTTCTAAGCCAACAGGAACAAACGAATGATGATGCCATTGGTTTTGTAAAAAACCTACGTCAAAATTTCAATGAAATTCGTCCTACAAAAACTAAAAGACAAGGAGAAAAGACAACCTTTATTTTCAAAGATTTAGCTACTGCAACACATGTTTTTATACGAACAGACGCAGTTAAGAAAATTCTTCAACCTCCATATGAAGGACCGTATCCTGTTGTAAAAAGGCAAGAAAAAACTTATGTTATTAAAGTCAATGAGAAAAACAAAACAATTTCAATCGACCGTTTAAAACCAGCATATATTGCAGAAGATATAATCAGCCAGCCTGAGACCCAAGCCAACATTGGACCAACGAAAGACAACAATATACTTACAAGAACCTTGGAAGAATCCCATACGCGAACAAGATCTGGAAGAAGAGTTCATTTTCCGAAACGTTATATGTAATTTCAATATGTTTTGCGAACCATTGTTTTATACGCCCTGACTCTAGCATTATCTAGAAGTGTCAAGTTCCGAGAAACATCGATAACAATAGACTTACGCTGATGCGAATGCTGACGAAGTGTCTAGCAACTTCTGGAGCGATTAAACAATGCAATAGTGAATTGCTGATAAGGAATTTATATAAACTTTGCCCAGAAGCCTATTGCAAAAATTTGCTGACACCAAAATTAGTGCACACGAAGAATAGTATATAAGACGGAACAATTTAATAATTTCATAGTTTATTATAAATATAATCAGCATGGGTTCCCACAGTGGCGTAGCGTGGGGGGGGCGGGGGGGGCGGCCCGCCCCGGGCGGCACTTTTAAGGGGGGCGGCAAATTTTCCCAATAAATAATAACATTATCTTGGAAAAATGTAAACCATTTCAAATCATTATCCAACGATACTTTCGTTTACGAATCCAACTCTATTTTTTATTTATTAAAAATATCAATAATTATATTTTTTAATCTGCAAATTTCGTAATTCGTAGGAAAACTGTACGCATATTATGAGGGTAATACTGATTAAAGCTCGCAAACAGATTCACTCTTAATTAAAACCAGAATGGTGTTCAGAATGTATTAACGAATGAATTTCAGTTGTGTATTCATCTGCTGATACATGTCGAAAGAGGCCATTATTTTATTTGAAGTGCAGTTATAAAATTCTAGTTGCAAACGATGCATGTGCTGCCAGAATCAAAAGAAACCATTTTCATAATCTGAGTGTAGTTTTAATTCGGCAAATAAACCCGCCTAATCACAGGAGACGCAAATTATCCCACACATTTAATTTTAAAATAAATTTGTGATTGCGATAAAAAGTTTAGAGACAGTTTTATTACTTTTTTTAAAGAAAAGGAATCTGTATTTAAAATTTTAAGTTTATTTTATTTTAGGTACTTTAATTCGAATATTCGCAGGCGTGTATTTTTGAGCCAATTCACATTTCCAATATCAAAATTTTAATATTCTTAAATAATAATGTTCTAACAAGCACGTCGGAAAAAATTAATTATCTAGGTTTTAGAATAGTTTTGTTTTAATAAAAAGAAACATTTAAAATGCATGCGACGAACCGGAAATTCTCTGCGCAAACATTGACAGGCAAAAGTTTATAGATATTTTTTTCTTATTATTCGAAGGGTTAAACCAGTTCTCAGAATTATCTTATTCGAAGTTCATATATAATATTCTATTTGCAGACTATGTATGTGCTGTCAGAATCAAAGAAAAAGCCATTTTCATCTTCTGAGTGTAGTTTTAATTCGCCAGGTACAGATTTAATTTAAACCGGTACAGAATGTAAAATTCCAGTTGGATTCATCTGCTGACAGATTTCAATGGAAAACATTCTGTTATTCGATGTGCAGTTATAAAATTCAAGTTGCAGACTATTTATTTAATGCCAGAATCAAAGAAAAACCATTTTCACGTTCTGAGTGTAGTTTTAATTCACCGCATACAAACTAGAATACAACGATAAATAAATAACGAGTTGCAGATTCATCGTGCATCGAGTGAAGCTTTACATTTGAGTTACATAATGCTGTAAAATTCTGAGAAATTGATTGTTGCGTGTTTAACTATTATTTGGGGACTCTAACGCAGTATCAATCAATCAACTTTGGTGTAAAATTTATAAACTTGATTTTCGTTGAAAGAATACTCTTCAAATGTGATTATTAAAAAAATCCGGCTCGTATATAAATAGGTCGTAATAAAAAAATTGGATTTCCATATACAACCCCCCCCCCCCCCCCCAACGCTTGAAGTACCCAAATAAGGGGGCGGCGAAATTTTCCTCCGCCCCGATGTTTTCACCACATACAGATTCAATTAAACCAGTATTGTGTTCAGAATGTAAGTGCCGGCAGAATCAAAGAAAAACCCTTTTCATGTTCTGAGTGTAGTTTTAATTCACCGCGTACAGATTTAATTAAAACCAGTTTTGTGTTCAGAATGGAAGTGGCGGCAGAATTAAAGAAAAACCCTTTTCATGTTCTGAGTGTAATTTTAATTCACCACATACAGATGTAATTAAAACCAGTTGTGTGTTCAGAATATAAGTGCCACTAGAATCAAAGAAAAACCATTTTTATGTTCTGATTGTAGTTTTGATACACCGCATATTTAGCTTAATTTAAACCAGTTTTGCATTATCAAAATAACAATAAGTTGCCGATTCATTGTGTACCAAGTGATTCCATACGTATGCGTTATGAAGATGCGAAATTCTATTACAGACATACGATTCTCGATTTATGAGAGCAGTTATTTATAAATTTGTAGTAGAATTTATAAGCATGATTTTATTGTTAGAGTACTCGACACATGGGATTATAAAAATAGGTATAAAAAATAGGATGTCTACCCCCCCCCCGGTCAGCGCTTGAAAATCTGCGGAAAAAGTACCTGTCGGGGGGGGGGGGGGGAGGGGGCGGCAAATTTATCCTCCGCCCCGGGCGGCCGAAATCCACGCTACGCCACTGGGTTCCCAACAGTCAAGAGAAGAAATTTTTGTTAATCAAACTGGAGATAATGCAGTCCATCACTTCTCGCTATCAACTTTAGTGATAATTTGTATAGTAGTTGCAGTCGCTTCTATATACATATTATACCGATGGTGCAGAGGAAAAATCAAGAAACAACTCTTACAAGAGGCTACAGTCATCCATCAATAATGAATTTCATCAACGAACGGACGTCGAGCACATATCTACGGACTCGGACCACTTCCACAGCATCTCCGACGAACAAGTAACGGTATCGTGACTTCGTCACTGGGAAGGGGGTCTGTGGCAGCCCTATAAATCTGTGGCAGCCCTGCAGCGCGCAGCGACGAACGAACCTGCTAGAAGCTACAAGAGTATCAAATTTCGCTGATAAGCAAATTCCAGACGCTCAGCGATTAGTGCCGACCTTCGAGAAGCCTGGAGATTCTTCCCGAATATTCCATTGATAATGCACCGCGCGAGAGCCTATATAAATGATGAACCGGCGGACACCAGTCAGTCAATACGGCGCGACATTCTCCTACCTTTCAAGCAACACAGAACTCAGTGCTACGTTCCACATTTATACATAAATAAACTTGTAACTTTGTTTAAAGTGATTTATACGAAGTTCTTTTAATTCATCTCTACACACATACCCACAATGCCGATTTATCCTGTACGGAGCGAAGCCTTGCATTTGGGTTGCATGCCATATGCAGCAAAATTGACTGTCCCGTGTGTTTCTGTTATTTCGGGACTTTTACGCAGAATCAATCTTAAGATAAAACCTGCCTTGTTCGATGAAAATGCGAAATTCTATTACATGGATATCATTCTCGATTTCCGAGAGCAGTTATAAATTTGTAGTAGAATTTATAACATGATTTTTATTTTAAGAATACTCGTCACATGTGATATAAAAATTTGCATTAAATGAGGTCGCATTAAATTTTTTTTACTTCTACGCACCCGACGCGGTTTTGAAGTACCTTCATAAGGGGGCGGCGAAATTTTTGCATCACAAATACTTGCAGCCTCTCAGAGTCGATCGATCGGAATCTAATAATATTTAGGTAGATCGCCAGCAGTTCAAGTTTGAGCATCCCTGATTAAGATTGAAATCAAACTTCGCAAATGTGGTATGCAACTTTAAACCGACATTAAAAAATTAATATACCTTTGAAGTTGTACTTTTTTATAGTTTCAAAGTACTATAAAATATCTTGTATACATGTACATGTGGTATTATTTTTCTTCAAATTTGTATTTTTAATGGCTTATTTGTACTTTATGCTGTCACTTTAATATTTCCTTTTTAAATTTTTGTCATGTGAATATTTTTTTTTTTATATGTAAGTATATTCTGTATCCATTTGAAGTTATTATAATTCTTTTGTAAAAGCCGTTAATCGGCGTTAGTTCACAATAAATAAATAAATTAATAAATGAAACAATTTAACTTTCTTTTGACCACTTATATATTTGAGTAAATCCGACCGGTTTCGAAACGACCGTTCCTTCTTCAGGGCAAGCGTATACTAATTTGACAGTTTCGAAATATGGATAGAAACAATGTATTATTATGCTAGGGGTGGAGCCGTTGCTAGGTATTAATAAAGAGTGGGTGGGTAGGGGAACACATCAATGATTGGGCTATAAGACAATATTTTATAAGAAACCGGTCGGATTTACTCAAACATATAAGTGGTTCAAACAAAGTCAAATTGTTTCATTTATCTTTAATGGATTACCACAAAATTATAGCTACATTAAAAAGTAAATAAATTAATAATCATCTATACTTTTCTTCATCTATGCGTTTCTTGTTTCAAACTAGTTGAAATCGGCGACAAATGATAGAAATCAGCCCAAAGAAAAAGCCGTACACAATCACAAAAATTTGACAGACGAATACGTATGGAATTGATTCCGTATCCATACCAGATACAGAATCGCTATTCAGAAAGCGACGCTTCGGGCCTTATATATCTTAATAGACTTGGTGCTTAATATTTTTCAGAAGGATTCCTGAAGAAGAAGCATCCTGGGGAGAAACAGTACTCTTGTCCTCATTGTGAATATTCCTGCTCTCGTAGGTCAGCGTCAGAAATCCACTTGCGCACCCATACAAAAGAAAAACCTTTTTCGTGTCCCGACTGCAACTATTCGTGCATTACAAAGGGGTGTCTAAAAATTCACATGTTTTCCCATAGCGGAGTAAAACCCTTTTCATGCTCCGACTGCAACTATTTATCTTCCACAAAAAGTAATCTAAAAAAACACATGTTTTCCCACAGCGGAGTAAAACCCTTTTCATGCCCCGACTGCAACTATTCATCTTCCACAAAAAGTAATCTTAATGTTCACTTGTTTACACACAGTGGAGAAAAACCTTTTTCATGCCAAGACTGCGACTATTCATGTTCAACAAAGAGTAATCTTAAAAGTCACATGTTTACACACAGTGGCGAAAAACCTTTTTCATGCCACGACTGCAACTATTCATGTTCCACAAAGAGTTATCTTATAATTCACATGTTGACCCACAGTGGAGGAAAACCTTTTTCGTGTCCCGTCTGCGACTATTCAGGTGCTACAAAGAAACTACTGAAGTCTCACATGCTTACTCATGGTGGAGAAAAACCCTTTTCTTGCTTCGAATGCGACTATTCATGTTCTACAAGTTGGCGTCTCAAAATTTACATGTTCACCCACAGTGAAAAAAAACGTTTTTCTTGCCCCGATTGCAACTATTCATGTTCTACAACGAATACACTAAAAAATCACACGTTTACCCACACTGGAGAAAAGCCATTTTCATGCGCAGACTGCAACTATTCATCTTCCACAAAAAGTAATTTCAAACGTCACATGTTTACACACAGTGGAAAAAAACCTTTTTCATGTTCCGACTGCAACTATTCATGTTCTACAAAGAGTAAACTAAAAATTCATAAGTTTACGCACACTGGGGAAAAACCCTTTTCATGTTTGGTCTGCAACTATTCATGTTCTACAAAGAAACAACTCAAAATGCACATGTTTACCCACAGTGGAGAAAAACCTTTTTCATGCCCCGACTGCGACTCTTCATGTTCTACAAAGAGGTGTCTAAAAATTCACATGTTTTCTCACAGTGGAGAAAAACCTTTTTCATGTCCCGACTGCAATTTTTCATCTTCCACAAAAAGTAATCTTGAAATTCACATGTTTAAACACAGTGGAGAAAAACCTTTTTCATGCCACGACTGTGACTTTTCATGTTCTACAAAGGGTAATCTTAAAATTCACATGTTAACACACATTGGCGAAAAACCCCTTTCATGTCCCGACTGCAACTATTCATGTTCTACAAAGAGACAACTAAAAAATCACATATTCACCCACAACGGTGAAAAGCATGCCAATTTTTCTTGTCCCGACGGTGACTGTTCGTGTTTAACAAGGGGGCATCTAAAAATTCACGTGCTTACCCACAGCGGAGTAAAGCCTTTTTCTTGCCCCGACTGCAACTATTCATGTTCTACAAGGGGTAAATAAAATTCACATGTTTACCTACAGTGGTAAAAACCTCTTCTCGTCACGACTGCAACTATTCATATTATACAAAGGTGCATCTAGAATACCACGTGTTGACCCAAAGTGGAGAAGAGCCCTTTTTATGCCCGACTGCAACTTTTCACGTTCTAAAATGGTGCATCTAAAATATCACGTGTTGACCTACTGTGGAGGAAATCCTTTTCCATTATTCGTGTTGTCAAAATGTAAATCTTAAACGACACATGTTCACCCACAGTGAAAAAAAAACCTTTTTCTTGTGCCGTTTGCAACTATTCATGTTCTGAAAAAAAAGTCTATAAATTCACTTACTGGCTAACAGTATGGAAAAACCATTTTCATATACTGACTGTAATTAACAATGCTCGCAAAAGTAAATTTTAAAGCTTCACATGCTCAGGCACCGTTTAAAAATCATATTTTCCATCTACACAGTAGGTACATTTACTGTTGACAACAGTTTTGTTCATCTTTAAACCAAATAAGTATTGAACCTGTGGGGCCCAATCATAGAATTACCATGTTGGCAATGACGAGATTTATGACCTGACCTTATTTATGTGTCTCAATTTATCAATTATTAGAGATTAAACGTGTTATTTTATCCATTACACAAAATTACAAGAAACGGTCTAATAATCATTTATTCACGGGCTTTGTCCAGTTACAAGACAATGCATTTCACATTGCACAAACTTGGATCGAAGAATTATATAAGACTTATTATTAATGTTCAAAATTGTAAATGGTAGAAGAGACAGTCCTGATTTAATTAACCTTATTGAACATGAACCACTCGTTCTAAAATCCTGTGTATATGCAACCACAGCAGGACTTTCAGCGGTAGCTACTGCTGGCTTAACACAACTTCGCAAACGCAAGGTGCTCGTTTCATGCGCGGGCTCTTAGCCGCTGGTTTCGCCACTGTAGGTACAAGCGCACTCCTTAGTTCCAAGCTTTTCAGTTGTTTCGAGAACGGCGTGGAGGTCAACAGCTTGTGGTCGGGCCGCTGAATTGTCGGATCTACGCCACGTGAGAGTAACTTTTCTTAGATCGAGATAGTTTATTAATTTTATTTAGAGATTTACTGATATAAATATATTTAGATATTAATCTGTACAGGCCCCTTTCAGTAGATATTCTGTCTAATTTTACAGAAATATAATCCTTTTTCAGTTTTAAAACATGTGCCCGAGAACAAAGTTCATTTAAAGCTGGAAAGTTTTATTCGTATCCAGTCACCCCTGATTACATTTAACTAAGAGTTTCATGTTAATCTTCACCGGTTTGTTACTCAAGGGGTTTTACAATAAATATTTAATTGTAATAGTCTCATCGTAATTTTATTATGCCTCACTAACTACCCACTTGACTTACAGCTTGTGCTCAACGCTTACACGTATATTTTATTGCATCATCTTACATGATCATTCTTATTGTGATAATCCTTGCGTATGGCGATTACTGGTTTAGTTTTTTTATTATTTGGAGCGTTAGTTGGTCAAACAAGACACATCGTAACAGACTGAGTATACGAAACACTCGCTCGTACCTGGTTGCATAAATTTGCCAATAGATAAGCAGATGTGGCAGATTTATTTAACTGCACGGAAGGTAGGAACAGCTTTGCTATCAAATCATTTCTATCAATATTAATTTTATATATACCTACTAGGTATATATATATTTTTAAGGGTACATGCAGTACATGTAATACAGTGTTTTCAATGCATTTAATATATGTTAAAAAAATAGCTAAACTCGAATATCGTACTTAAAATCCCCCCAAAAAGTTATTAAATTAATTAATTCACTTTTAAAATTGTATAAAAATTCAAATACCAAAAACGAGTCATGATTGACTGGCTACATTGTGACGTCACAACGCACCCACCGAGTCCCACGTGAAGTTGTTTTTGTTCTAGTTGCTGGTTTGAATAAGTTTAAAAGTCATAATCGTTTATTTACGCATATTAAATTCATTCGTTTGTATAAAACATATATTGTAAATACATATTATCATGAAAGATAGTGGTTTTCTACAAGGACAATCTGATAATTTGCCAAAAATCGACGCGATTATGATGGCAGTTAACATAATAACATAATTTGGGACGTTTATAAATAGTTTGTTTGGTGTTTAAGATGTTGTATTTGTGCACTTTACTACAATACAGTATTTATAAACGGTATTTACGGACAATTTCTTCGAAAAACAAATGATCAACTGAAGACGGTTACTGGATTACGACAAATGTCAGCTGTCAAGAAGTACGAAGTGACGTCACAAGACAAAACCGCGCGAAGAAGGCGTTTTAGCCCGAATTTGAAATGTGAATATTCAAAACGTTGTTGAAGGACTATTCCTATCGTAAAAAAAATATTTTTTGTATATTCCACTTTGTAATTTTTTTCTCTATTTTTTGGTAAAAAAACAAAAAAAAGTGATTGTACCCTATTGTATCTCTGTTGTCATTTCTCCATCAAATGCCACAATTAACTGTTATACTCTTTTTTAAATTTTTTCTATGATTTTGTGACATGTAATCAGTGCTTATGGTTTATTTATACCGTTGATATTAAATAAATAAATGAACTTAATACAACTATAAATGATGCAATGTAGGAAAAAAGATTACATCTTTGACAAAAATAAGGCTATAAAAAAACGATAAAGATGATGCCAATCAACACAGGAACAAGGTTTTGATGGAGTTCGTGACTTCCGCCGCATAAATACAAAATACTTGGATTACCTACTTGCGCTATGACTGACAAAAATCATTAAGACTTGGCCCGATTTAAGTTGATACGTTTGGCCATTCCGGACATTGGTGAACAGAATCCATAATTTGTTGAGTGTTGATTGCGAAAAAGCAATTAATTATTCCTGAGTCTGCGGGAGGGAATTTTTAATGGGATGAGTTGCAATGAAGTGGGTGGGTAAATCGTATCTATATACTTATATAAAAATCAAAATGTGTTCAGGGATTAGTGAGATGTCAATATTTTGCTATATTATGCTATTTTATCCAGTGGAATTTTTCCCGATAAGTGGAAAATTAGTTATTTGACTCCATTTTTCAAATCGGGATAAAAGTGATGTTTGTAATATTACAAAACAATATGCATTCAATCCACAATACCGAAACTCTCTGAAAGCCTAATACTTGACAAATTTCTTACACAAATAAAACCTGTAATATCCACCTTACCAGTCTGGATTTATGCCAGACAGAAGTAGGTACTATTTCCAACTTAATTATTTATGAAAATTTTATAATCAATGCTTTTAAAGAAAAACAATAAGTAGACTCTGTTTATGCTGATTTTAGTAAAGCCTTTGACACAGTTTCTCATAAAATTCTCATTTGGAAATTAGAAAAGCTTGGTATACGTGGCGATATAGCCTGGTTTGTAAGCTATCTTACTGGAAGACAACAAATTTTTAGAATAAAATTCTCCCTCGGAGAATTTTATTGAGAAATTTAAAATTCTCTCAGTTGGCCCAATCTTATTTATCTTGTTTATAAATGCTCTTACAAAAATATTTTATGATGTATTCATCTTACTTTTTGCTGATGACCTAAAAATTAGTAGAATAATTAATTATTCAAAACATTTACTATTACAACATTCTCTAAGATAATGTCAACAAATTGTTAATTTGGTGTAATGAAAATAGACTTTACTTAGATATCTCAAAATATCAAATAGTTAGATTTTCTCGAATAAAAAATCCAGTGATCTTTACAACATTGACATTAACACATATTAAACACTTAGGCATCACTTTTCATTCAAATCTCTAATAAGGGCTTGAAAATGTTGTGATTTCTAACCAGGCCAACTAGAAATTTTAACAATATAAAGTGTAAACTGTTTTATTTTGCTTATGTTTGCTTAAGCTGTTAAAAGAATACAAAATAAATTCGTCCGTTTTCTTAATTTTAAAATCGGTATTCCAGAAATAGGCCACTTGCATGGATTTTATAACGACTTGGAAAAAATCGTGTGAATAGATTTTTTACCAAGATTACGAAGTTTTTAGAATATTTTATTTTAAAACAAATAAATCCATATTTGGGCCCGTGACGTCACTTAATGAAAACGCCCTGTTTACGAAAATGTTCCAATTAATTTTGTAAAATTCCACTCTGATTTTTTTTTATGCCTTGTTGTTCTTCCTGTGCCCTTTCTTGTGGAAAGCGTTCTTTTTTAAAAATGATTTTTGACTATGTAATTATCGTTTTTTCGCACCCATAAAATTATATCCAGTCTTTCCGGTTTGTAAAATGGTCTGATTTTTCGGATTGAAATTTTCAAAAAATCGCTAGGGTTTCAAAAAATACAGGGATTAAAAAAAATACAGAATGTCTAAGAATATTTGCCTAAACCGGATAAAAATTCAAAATAAATTGATGCTAGTGGCCTATTATGTTGAACTACAACACTATTTTAAATAATATTAATATGCTCAAATTGTCAGGCAGAAGAAATAAATTCTAAATTATTCAGTTGATAGTCCGGTATTGCTTGAATTGATAAGTTTCCGGATTACACAACATAATCAGGATTTATTTCAGTGCAGAAATGCTGGGACTAACTCCCATATGTATTCCTCTTTGCTCAGAATACTAATGGAGGGAAACAATTATACCAAGTCAGTGGAGATCTTCAATTTATGTTTGAACAAATATCAAATAGTGTTACTGAGATAGTTCACTTATGTACAATGAATGCTGTTTATTTCTTACTTTTCATATGTAATGTAAACGCCCTGAAAAAGGGCGTTAATAAATAAACAGGCGATGTTTAAAACTTTCAAAATAAATATTTGTGACAATTAAAAATAAAAAGTTATTAATTTTTGGGATCGCTGGCAACGGTTAATATGCACTTTAAAAAAAAAAAACCTTTTGATTCACCTTAATTACATTAAAAGGCAACTATTTGCATTGGGGGAAGTGGAAAATATTTCATTCTAAATTTCATTACGTAAAATTAAAATTAGCTTTCGTCTTGTGAGTTTGTACGCCAGAATCACAAACCATGTTACACAAACCTAGCGTAGCCGCTAAACTACTTGAAAACTGGGATGTTTTTCTTGTCTTGACGCGAGTAGGCGTTATAAAAGGGCACTTTCTTTTGTATCACAAACCATGTTACACAAAAATATTTTCCACTTTCCCCAATGCAAATAGTTGTCTTTTAATGTAATTAAGGTGAATCAAAAGATTTTTTCAAAAAAAAGTGCGTATTAACCGTTGCCAGCGGTCCCCAAAATTTACCAAAAAGTTTTTAATTGTCACAAAAATTCTTGCGAAACTGTCAAAAATTTGAGAATGACATTTTGAAAAACAATGATTGTTAAATGAAAATAGAATTTTCAAAATTGTTTTAATATAAATGAATTAATTTGTGGTACTTACATAACAATTTGAATCGAATCAAGAATTACTTATAGATATTTTAATGTTACGTACCAAATTAGATTGATTGTTCTTATACCTAATATGTTTGATGTGAATAAATAAATTTATACACTATCTTTTATGTGTCGTTTGGATATTATGTTATTTCTGTTACTACCTAGTATGAACATATAAACTTTACAATTTTTTATAAACTATTTACGTTCGCATACATTAGGAACAGGCAATTTTTTTTGTACTACAGGTTTGTACCTAAAAATATATCCGTGGTATACATGTACGTGTTTACTAGCTTTAATATGTCAAATGGTTTTGGTTACACCATTGCCGTTACTTCCTATTTTGTACTTATAATCTTAATATAATATTTTTTTATAAACTATGTATATAAAAGCCCAATGGGCGTCTAAAAAAATAAATTATATAAGAAAATGAATATTTATATTTTATGAAGATTTGAATATGAAAAATTGTAAAAGGTGGCACGCGAGCTGTTTGAAAACTGAATGTACTAGGAATGAATAAATAGAACGCTGGAGGGGGGTTGGGACGGGGAGCGGCGGGGACGGTGAAAGTGGAACTTGGGAGGGGAATGCAGGGGAAAGGACATGCAGGGAGAAACAATTATGTTGCAACAAGTTATTTAAAAGATAAATTTGATAATTATCAACATTATTTAAAAAAAAAACTCCTCCAAATACGTCAAAACATTACTTTATGCACAAGGCATCACTGTTCAAAAATTGCACTGAATTTATACAGCCCCAGTAGGCGAAAAAAAAAGGTGGGTTCACCATCTGCACTTCACTGAATTTCCATCCTTAAGGATAAAAAAGTTTAAAAGTGAAAAATACCAAGACAAAAAAATAAAACAAGTTTAAACCATCATTACAAAAAAAAAACACTAACAGCAAAACTTAATTATCCAAACAAATCCCGAAATGAGACTATATCTTATGAAAAAAAATCATCTAGAATTCATGTAAACGACTGTAATCCTCTACCCCAATGTTTCCACTTTCAAAGACTTGCACACACAGCAAAAAAATGTACAATAAAGTGAATAAACCAATGTTTCCACTTTCAAAGATTTGCACACACAGCACAAAAATGTACAATAAAGTGAATAAAGCAATATGCAAGCACTCTTCAGAATATCATCCCATATCCGAGTGTAAATCTCTGGAACTGCCACCAAACGCGCTAACTGCCACTCAGCCAGTGGCGTAGCTTGCATGGGTGGTACCCGGGGCAAAAAAAATGGTGTCACCCCCCCATAAAGTTTTTAAAAAGCAAATTTCGACCTCGTTAAATATGAAAACATTACTAGCTAGTCAAATGTGCAAACAAAAATTTCGCAATCCTCAAAATTAAAAAAACTTTTAAAAACACTAATAGAATAACAAATTTTTCAACAATCAATAGGTTATAATTCCCGTCACGAGTTCCCGTCAGTCACAATTACGAAAGGAATGAGAATGACACAGATGACAAGTCAGGAATATTTCAGGGGAATCCCCCATAAAGCAATAGTATGAGCTAGGAACGAAAATAAAACAACATTTTTTTGGGGAATCCCGACCGACCGAGCCATAGGACTACAAAATAGAGTTCCGAGTGGAGTCTTCAATTTTTATATGCTGCAAAATTCTGACGAAAATCATTTGCTGGCATGAAAACATACACTTTAACAACCCATACTTAAGATAAAACCAGTTTTGTGTTCAGAGTGTAACGATAAAATTTCAATTCTAAAATTGTAAAGGTGTGAGTCCCCAGCTTTAATTATTAATGCACGCAGTACACGAAAATAGTTTTCCTCCGATCTTTGTAGCACATTTTCTTAACTTTCAAATCTTGCACGTGGAACTCGAAAATGGTTTCCTTTAAAATTTCATTTGGAACTCTTCATCTGCGGACCCATTTCGAAGGCCACCATTTCCAAGTTCTATTATTTCAAGATATTCCCCGAGTTGCAAGATATGAAAGTTTCAGACTATGTGTGCAAATATCGGAGGAAAACCGTTTTCATGTTATGGGTGTAGTTTCAATCAAAACGAGATACCGAATACAGATTCAATCTTAAATTGAAACTTGTTTGAGATTTGCTTCAAATATGAGTTGCACACCGTACGCTCCAAAATTCGAAAGAAAACCATTTTTTTGTTCCGTGTGTAACTTTTATTCAAGCTTTTTGATTGTCACACAGACTCACTCTTAACTTAAATCTGGAAAAATGTGAGATTAGTATAGGCCAGGCAACGAATAAATACACCATCAAGACGCCATAGTAACGTCGCCAATCAAAAAACTTTGAATTTTTCGAAATTAGGACTAAGGCAAAAATCTGATTTAAGGATTACCAGTTTATGGATTTTACTTGTACATACGGAATATATCAGGGAAATCCCCGACCGAGCAATACTACGAGCTAGGAACGAAAATAAAAAAAAAGT
Source organism: Limnephilus marmoratus (assembly GCA_917880885.1). NCBI lineage: Eukaryota > Metazoa > Arthropoda > Insecta > Trichoptera > Limnephilidae > Limnephilus > Limnephilus marmoratus. The sequence continues at coordinate 30,860,640 of OU862913.1, forward strand.
TTTTTCGGGAATCCCAGACCATACGAGCCATAGAGCTAAATAACAGTCATTGTTCAAGCGTAAAATACTTTTGTGCGGCAATTTTGCATTTTCGTAAGTTTTTCTCCACGTTCGAGTGTCACCCCCCCTCTGTTGGCATCCGTGGCGAACCGCCCCCCCTCGATATGCCACTGCACAGGTACCTTGATGGAAGTATGAACGCCTACGCTTAATTTATTAGCAATGCGTCTAATACACCTGACTGCTGTTAATTATCTGTGGCGCTCTCTTGTCTACTAGATTGTGCACTGTCATTTACATCTTTGTCCAATTACATTTATTAAAATTATTGAAAAAAAGTATTCCATACTTATACTTCATACCTACTGTGTGTATATATGTAACCATGCACCTATTGCAATATTTTATGTTTATATGACAATGTAACATACTTGAATTGTATATTTAATGAAAAAAAAGATTTTATATTAGGTTCTTACATATGAAATTGGCGTTTTGTATGGGAGGAACATAAAGTCGTTTTTTTTTAATATAATATATTTATTTAATCAAAGTATGTACTATTGCTATCTATGCACTTTTGTCATCTCATAGGTAGTTCATCGATCCCTTTACTAAAAAAACCATTCGCACGGGAATCAATAAAATCTTTGAAGGCGGTTTGGACTGCCCCATCGGAGTTGAATTTTTTCACTTGCAAGAAGTTATCCAAATTTCGAAAAAAATGGTAATCTGTTGGGGCAAGGCCCGGAGAGTACGGTGGATGTCTTAGACATTCCAATTGAAGCTCCTCTAATTTGGTAGCCGTCTGTTGTGCAGTGTGTGGTCTAGCGGTCAACGCGCGTTTGTTGATTTGCTTCACTTAATTCTTGAGGTACCCACCTTTCAAGCTTTTTCACCTTCCCAATTTGCTTCAAGTGGATTAAAACAGTTTTATCACTAACACCGCAGCCTGCAGCTAACTCGGACGTGGTTTGCCATGGATCCGCTTCCACAATAGCCTTCAATTCTTCATTATCAACTTTGTTCTCCGGCCGTCCACGGGGCTTCTTCTGCAGGTCGAAATTTCCAGAACGAAAACGTTGGAACCAAAAACGCACTGTGTTTTCTTTTTCGGCACCGTCGCCATACACATCAGTAATCCTTCGAGCCGTTTCTGCAGCACTGGTGCCACGGTGGAACTCGTACTCGTAAATAACGCGATATTTCAAGTTTTCCATTTTGTAAACTAAGTGACGCAAAGAAAAAAACCAATTAAGGAAAAAACAAATGAATTATAATTTTCGAAACACAAATACATGAGTAAATAGCTGTATAAATTTGAATTTGGAATTCCAAACCAAAGAGAAGATATTTGAGATCAAAATTGCCATTACGGCAAAACGCCAATTTCATATGTAAGGACCTAATATCAACCTGTCATTTTTATAATATTACTTAAACAAAATCTTAGATAACCACTCTGTAAATTGCCATCTCAACACAGGCGTTTCACACCTAGTAAAGTGAGATGGGCAATACGTCATTATTATAACCAAATGTAATATGAAAATAATGAAATAAATAAATAATAAAACTTATTATTAATTATTTAAATAAATTTATTAAAATAAAGTAATTTTTGTGTTTTGAGTAGTGATTGCAAAGTGGAAAAAGTAAAAATTGACCTGTATAACCTCACTTTGGTTACCGCGCTCGCGAGTGATTTTTTCTTTTCAGACATATTATTACTTACTATTGAATGTTTAAATATAAATATGGCTGGAAATAATTCGATGATATCGATTGAGAAGTTGACTGGTCGTGACAGTTGGGCTAGTTGGAGTTTTGCGGTCACAGCATACTTGTAACACGAAGATTTAAATAGGTAGTTGCATTTTGAAAGAACCAGTGGATCCTAATTCAGTCAAACAAGAACCAAAGCCAAGTCAAAGTTAATATTATTAGTAGACCCGATTTTGTATGTAGGTACACATTCAAGAAGCCGAAAATGCAAAACAGGTATAGACTGGTCAGTGGTTGAGTGGGCATAGCGCTTGGGTCCCACCCGAGCGTCGCGTCTTCGATTCCTCGGCTGGCTAAGTCCTCCATCACAACACAAGCAACATTTTCGGCTTTCTGTGGTGGTAGTAGGAGATTTTCAAACATTGTTGGGTTATTCGTATCCCGGGAATGTTTGTCTTTCTTTTTTAAAAAAAAAAAAGGTTTTGGAAAATTTGGCAAAGGAATTCGAGGACAGTGGATTGACTCGAAAAGTGAATTTAATAAAAGAACTCATTAACACCAATTTAGAAAATAGCATTTCAGTCGAAGACTACGTAAAAAAAATTATGACAGCCGCGCACAAGTTAAGGAATATAAAATTCCATGTCGACAATGAGTGGTTGAACACATAAATGCTGGAAGGTTTGCCAGAAATATATAGGCCCATGACAATGGCCTTAGAAAGTTCCGGTATGAAGATTAGTGCTGATTTAGTAAAAACCAAAGTACCTACTAAAGGAAGTAAAGACATCAGACACTACCGCACTTTATACAAACACAAAAAATAATCAGCACACAAGTATTAAGAAAGGCCCAACATGTTTTAATTGTAACAAGTACGGACATCTCAGTAAAAATTGTTAGCATAAGAAGACAAGTGATAATAATAATAAAAAAACGGATAAAATTACAGGGTATGTTGCAGCCTTTTCAGCATCTACAACAAACGACTCTCATTCTTGGCATATTGATTGTGGAACATCTATGCACATGACCATGCACCGGGACTGGCTCACTGATATTACTCCCTCGTCTGTTCCGAGCATCAGAATTGTTAATAACAAAGTATTAAAGGTTGAATGCTGCGGTAATTAATGTATGTGTCAAAATAAATGCAAACAATGGCAGCACCAGTTCAATACAGGTTAGGAATGTTTAATATGTACCAGAATTTAAAACAGATTTGTTGTCAGTCAGTTAGCAAAATAATTAAAGGTGGATGCAGACTAATATTTACCGAACATGGCTGTAAAATTTACAATCGAGTAACAAGTTAATTGCAAAGGCCGAATTAATTAATGACACATATCTGTTAAATACTTGTGACAATCAAAATATGCAAGTCATGATGGTTAATACTGACGATGATACTTATCTATGGCACCAGAGGATAGGTCAATTAAATTTCACTAGCCTTTATAAAATACCTATCTGTACAGAAGGTGTAAACATTACACGATTACGTCACCCGGAAGTTTATTTAAAAAAGTTAATTTAATATGAATTCAGCGGTCGCACAAGCCATAACTTCATTTACATTGGCACTCACCAGCCATCGCTGATCAACTCGGAGACGATCCAGGGCCAACTCGAACACCAACCTTCCAACTCAATCTTCCAACGCACAAACTACCCCTCCATTCAATCGTCCAAACGTTTGAAATTGGATGTTGGCCGCAGTGTGGCCATACCGAAACGCACAACCATGCACGAACAACCTCCATTCAATCGTCCAAACGTTGGAAGCATGTTGGAAGTTAAGGCGCGTTCAGATGTTTCGATTGTTGTTGATCCACTTTTATTTAACGTTAAAAGTTGAAGATTATGTTCACACGTTTCAATTTAAGTAGAACGAGTAGAACCGAATTTGACATTCAAGATGGCGTCAACTGAAATTGTCAGTGCGTGCGTCTCTCTAACTTCTGATGTTCTGCGAGAAAAAGCATAAAAAATGTCGTATTTGGGCGAGAAAATGAATTATGAGAAGGAGTGAATTAGGCGCATCCAAAACAATTTTGAAAGAGGTTGCCCTAGAAGACTCCGAAGGATATATAAATCACTTGAGGATGACAGAAAAACAATTTGATGAGCTGCTTTCCAAAATTGGCGATAAAATTTTTCAGAGATGTTTAAATTAATAATAATTCCTACTAACTACAGTAACCGGAGAAGCAAGGAAATGATGCATATTTCGTTAAAGTTAGCTTTACCATAACCTAATAACGACAACGCCAAACGTCAAAGTTTGACATAGGTAGTTATTGTTATTAGATTTGTACAAATTGTTTTTTCTTTTAATTTATGCCTGGTGACAATATGCGTGTAAACGAATATTGACAAATGTTTGACGTCGGAGGCGTCTACTAATATCTACAGGTATTCCAAAAACTGAAAAAATCGAACTAATATCTATGGGAATCAAAGTGTTGACGAATATCTACAGCTCAAACTGTTGATTAATATCTATGAGAACCAAAGTGTTGACGAATATCTACAGTACTGTCAGAGGTTGGATTTGCAATTATGTATAGCATATTGGAATAACGTAATATTGCGTATGCAGTTTAAAAAACTTAATTTATTTAAGTATGTATGTAAAAATCCCTAATATCGGACTATTGGACACATTTAGCTGATTAGTCCAACCTACGCTCTGTAGATATTAGTTCAACCTACGCTCTGTAGATATTAATTGTGATGTAGAGTAATTAAGTATTTCATATGGAAAGAATACGATAGATGGCGGTGAGCATGTAGCTTGCACCATAGCTCGCCAGATGGCATTGGCGTACAAGAAGCAGTCTCAGAGATATACTTTGCGAGCTCCCGTGGCAAGGCTCCAGAGATTTACCTACCCCCGAATAGTAAACAGACGTAGCTAACCAGCTAGGTTATTCCAGTAATTAAACACTTTTATATTCAAAGAACCTTATTTAATAATTACTATCTGCCGAGGAAAGGGCAGACATAACAATTGGCGCAGCCGTATAAGTATAATTGTGTGAAAGTTACGCGTGCGAATAACAATTGGTGCTGGACACGGAGGACTAAGTCACCGCTGGAGTGACTTGCAGTTTTGGCAAGGAATCGGAAGAGATTCTGCTCGAGATTAAGGAGCATTTGGTTCCGTGGCTACGGGCTGAATAAGAAGATTTTTGTTTTAGGAACAGAAGTGAAATACCGCAAGGAGGCGATCTGGTTGTGGATCATTGGATTAATCAGAAGTTTCAAGGTCAAAACGGATCATTGGATTAATCAATTAATCAGAAGACAAGGATAAAACCCAGAGGGAGACCAGAAGAGTTCCTGAGATAAGTATTTTTGATTCTTTGAGAGGGATTATTTGTTATTGTTTTCTTGTTGATTTTTCTTTGCCGATTTATTTGTTGGGAGTTATGGAATCGGGTAGAATACCACCGTTTTGCCATCTCTCCGGAGACTGGGGGTTGTTTCGACTTCGGATAGAGCAATTTTTCGTGATCCATGATGACAAAACGTCTGTGGAGAAAAAACGGGCTTTTTTATTGAATCTCCTAGAATCAGAAACGTTGACCTTACTAATTAATCTGTGTTTTCCAAGTAAAGTAACGGACTTATCTTTTGATAAACTTTTAGCGCTTCTCGACAAACATTGTAACAAAAATCGTTCAGTTTTTAAAGAACGGGAGAAGTTTTTTTTAGCGAGGCAACAACAAGGCGAGACGATAAGAGATTTCGCGGTTAGACTTCGTTCTTTAGCAACGTATTGTCAATTCGAAACGAGGCTTGAAAAAAATCTTATAGACATGTTTGCAATCGGGTTGTTACCGGGGCGCGCGAAAGAGAAAATTTTTGTAGAAGGGCAAACGTTATCGTTTAATGAAATAGAAGGACTTGCAGTTAGTATGTCAACTTTGGATAGTGCTAATACAGTAAAATCAGAAGTAAACCTAGTAAAAAAACGAGTTACTAGCGATGGGGTCAAGCGAGATCAGCGTAGGGAACGATCGTCGAGCCCCAAGGGTAGTTTTAACACGAAACCAGCTTATAGGTTAGGATCAAATTCAGGTACGAATTTTAGATCACCCGTGGGTAGTGTTAGAAAACAGTGTTTTATTTGCAAAAGGAATGATCATCTATCGTTTGATTGTAAATTTCGTAATGCGAAATGTTTTAAATGTAAGGGCGTTGGGCATTTACAGAAATTCTGCAAGAATAATCCAGGTACGAATTTTAGATCACCCGTGGGTAGTGTTAAAAAACAGTGTTTTATTTGCAAAAGGAATGATCATCTATCGTTTGATTGTAAATTTCGTAATGCGAAATGTTTTAAATGTAAGGGCGTTGGGCATTTACAGAAATTCTGCAAGAATAATCATATAAATCCCATTTTTGAAAATCACAGGGATAGTAAAGTTTTAGTTGCGTCAATTAGTCCGATTACTGCTGAAATTGAAATTAATAACAAGAAGTTTACGGCAATGATTGATTCCGGTTCATCTTTATGTGTGATGCCGGAGGGTATTTTTAAACGACATTTTAGTTCAATCATTTTGTCACAAGACAAGCGGATTATTTCAGGTTATGGAAATAATCGTTTAAAAGTCGTAGGAAAGGCGATTTTTGATGTGAAATTTAAGGGTAGGAACAAAAATATTAATTTTATTGTAGTAATAAAAGGAACAGAATTAATTGTGGGAAGAGATTTTATGGAATGTTTCGATCTTGGGATAACTTCTCAGGAGACAATTAATTTAGTGACGCCGCAAATGAGGAATGGAGAAAAATTTATTCATGGATTTCCGGAAGTTTTTTCTGACTAGTTGGGTAAATTTAAAAAAAAAAATTAGGTTTTTTTTGTTGTATTTTTTTTTCTTGTGTTTTGTAAATTTTTAGGTGTCTTTTATAGTGAATAAAGACGCGGGTTCAATGTTTTTTTTTCAATGCTAGGCCGATCCTATTAACAATAAAAGTAAGTTGAGTCTGAATTAAAGTCAATAGTAAAAGACGGAATAAATTCTTCGATTAATTAGTGGGGAGTTTGCTTCCCCGAGAGAACCATTAAGTAGGAGGAAGGGTGATATCATTTTGATATTAGAGTTGTTTGTACATGGCGTTACTTAACAACTTCACCGATCATATTTGTTTGTAGAATTTGTTTGTACATGACGATACTTACAAGCTACCCGATCTCGTTCGTATTAGAATTTGTAGTACATGGCGTTACTCACAAATTATGCGTTCATTTTTTTTTTATTTTGGAAATTTTAGCTTTTTGTACATGGCGTTACTTAAGTGATAATTTCAAGATACCCGTAGCTTACGTTGGTACATGGCGATACCTTCGAGCTTTAGCTATAGGATTGGGGTTGAACAAATTTTTTCGGTTTGGTACGGAAGAGAATGACATTATGGGTAGACATTTTGTCATTGATGAGGATTTTCTAGAGTTATTACACAGATCTCATTTAGGAATAGTTAAAATGAAGGGCCTAGCAAAAGCTTATTTTTGGTGGCCATCACTGAACAATGACATTGAAAAAATGGTTCTAAAATGTGATGATTGCGCGGCTATGAGGCCGGCACCTTCTAAGAGTCATTTGTCGGTGTGGCCGAACCCTGGGGCAACTTGGAGTAGGGTGCATGTAGACTACTGCGGACCGGTAGCAGGAAAAATGGTTCTTGTAATTTGTGACGCTTTTTCCAAGTGGATCGACTGCTTAGAGGTCCCAAGGGCGGATTCGTTTAACACGATTAAGGAATTGAGAAGAATTTTCTCTAATTTTGGTAACCCTGATTGCATAGTTTCGGATAATGGAACAGCATTTTCTAGTGTAGAGTTTAAAGAATTTCTTAAAGAGAATAACATAGAATTTTTAAATTCACCGGTAAAATTCCCTCAGTGTAATGGACAAGCTGAAAATTCAGTTAGAACGGTAAAAAATTTTTTAAAAAAAATTATGGTTAGGAATAATTTTCCAGTAAATTATGGAAGTAGATTATGTGATTTTTTATCTGATTATCGAAATTCGCCACATTGCACAACGGGATTAGAACCGGCAGTCTTGATGTTTGGTAGGAGACTGAAATCAACTTTCAGTAGTTTAATTCCTAAAACCACTCAGGAAGATGTGTCAGAACAGAGAAAAATAGCTAACGATAATATAAAAAGGAGTCAAGATAATCAAATAAGGAATTATGGGGGCGTAAAAATTAGGAATTTACATGTTGGTCAAAAGTGTCTGGTCAAGGACTTCCGTCAGGTGAATAAAGTTGGTTGGGTTAGAGGTATTGTAGAAAGGAAAGTGGGTAAAAAAGTTTATATCGTTAGGATCTGTGGTACTCCGTTGACTTGGAAGAGGCATATTGATCAGTTAAAGAGTTTATCTGTGAGATGGGAAGAGGAGAGTGAAGATAATAACCCACCCACCGCGTCTGAGGTCACGAAATGCGCTTCAGACGAGTTGGGGACCTCAGCTTTGTTGAAGGGGCTAACGTGGAGTTCTCTTGATTTCAGATTACCAGCGGATGATCGAGAGCAAACTACTCAACTAAGACCTTGGGAAGGAAGGCTCCGTTCAAGGCGTTCATAAAAGTCCCTCCCAGAGAAACAGAAATATTTAAGTTGAAATATTTAAAATCATGACTATGTTTGGTTGAATTTAGAGTATAAAATCATGTATAAATGAAATATTTAAAATCCTATTTTTTTTGTCAAATTGTATAACTTCTTTGAAAAGAACATGTCTTGTATTTATTGTAGCCAGGGCTTGAGGTTAGGTGGGGGAGGGTGTGATGTAGAGTAATTAAGTATTTCATATGGAAAGAATACGATAGATGGCGGTAAGCATGTAGCTTGCACCATAGCTCGCCAGATGGCATTGGCGTACAAGAAGCAGTCTCAGAGATATACTTTGCGAGCTCCCGTGGCAAGGCTCCAGAGATTTACCTACCCCCGAATAGTAAACAGACGTAGCTAACCAGCTAGGTTATTCCAGTAATTAAACACTTTTATATTCAAAGAACCTTATTTAATAATTACTATCTGCCGAGGAAAGGGCAGACATAAAATTAATCAACACTCTGAAGTTCGTAGATATTAGTTCAACATATGAGCTGTAGATATTCGTCAAACCTACGGGCTGTAGATATTAGTATCTGGAGTCTTTGACGTCTACTTGTGCTCGCGAGTAACTATGGTAACCAAGATGGCGCGGTCATACTCGAACGTCAAAAGTAGACGGGCTATCAACTTTTGTTGGTCAACAAAAAACTTGTTCAACTTTGTTGAAAGAAGGTTCACACCTGTCAATATGCTTTCGAGTGTCGAGTTGATCAACTAAAATTGAACCGTGGGAACCGGCTATTAGCCGCAGTGTGGCCCCACCATTGGCAATATTGGCATTATACGATCATTATTTTTATTTCACAGATAGTTGCCATTAGAGAAGAAATAATATTTTGGAATTTTAAGAACTACAATCGTCGAACAATGGCAACACCTTGAACATAACAATAGACCAATAGATCACAGCAGGGGGGTATAACTCCGATCCAAATTTTCAACCAAGACCGAAGATAGATAATATCTATGACTGTGTGACGTCATCTTTGCGCAATCTCTCTCCACCAATGGGAAATTGGATGCCAATGGGAAAACTTTGAATTTAAGCTTTTGACAGCTGGGTGAAATAATATATCCGGATTGCTCTCAACGGTTTATTTCAATGCGACGCGAATTCAAAATTTGCTTCCTAAACAAGTGAAATAGAATTGAATACGTTTATTATCCAATTTTGAGAACTCGTGCATATGTTTGTGGCTACTAGTATCGCAAAACGTCTCATTTCGCGATATGATTATGCTCGTGAAAACCATTATAACCTGCAAACAAAAAGGTACAAACATTTCTGCATTTATCTTGTTTTGTTTTTATCTGTCGGTCTGTCTTGATGTATCTCATAAGATGTTTTCTTTAATATTTTCAGCTCGAAACACTAAATCCTATCCTTACAGCTGACAGGCCGGTGGAGATTACTGGTGTCATTCCCCTAGAGAAGAGAGCACGTTCCACGAACGACGGCCTGCGCCTACTGATCTCTGGGTTTGTTTGCATTTTACCTTATTATAATAATACATATAAAAGCATTAATTTAGCACCTTAATAATGACATATGATTGTTGTAGGTATGTGGGACAGTAACGTTGTGGTGTCATGTCAGGAGATGGGGCTGACGTGTGCCACCACTCTCTTTCACCGCTGTTCTTGAGCGAACATAAGAAGGAGGAAGAGTACTCCATGGCCTGGACCAGGATGCAGCAGGACCAATATATTCTCAGTACGCTTAGCTTTTCTAAATTTGTTCTATTTTTATTGTTAAAGAGAGTACGAACACATTGTGCAATATAGTTGTGAACTTGGAGCAGGTGGATGAGTTTGTATATCGTGGGAAGTATGTGTATGAGAGACGGGAAGGCTGATAGAGATATTGAAAGAAGGGTAAATGTAGGTAATTCTATTAATGGAGGACTGAATGCGGGAGGAATGCAGATCCGGGCACAGTTTGGAAATTTAATAAAAAGGCACTTTCTAGATGAGAAAAGTATGGAAAAGCTGAATAAAACAAAAATTAAGGCGCGCTCGGCAAAATTGAGGGAGATACAACCGTTCAAAGTATTTAAAATTTCATTTTACAAACTGATATTGACAGTTCGCCCGCGTCCGCCCGCCATTTTTTTTATAACCTAATACGCTAAACATGGTTTGTGATACAAAAAAAGTGCCCCTTTATAGCGCCTGCTCACGTCAAGGCAAGAAAAACATCCCAGTTTTCAAGTGGTTTAGCGGCTACGCCAGGTTTGTGTAACATGGTTTGTGATTCTGGCGTACTATCAATTCTGTATTAGGTCTGGGATCCAACATACCTAAGCGGTGAAAACATGGCGAACGAACAACGAACTGTCAATATCAGTTCGCCAAGTGATTTTTTAAATACTTTGAACGGTTGTATCTCCCTCAATTTTGCCGAGCGCGCCTTAATTTATTTTTTATTCATCATCTCCATACTTTTCTCATCTAGAAAGTGCCTTTTTATTAAATTTCCAAACTGTGCCCGGATCTGCATTTCACCCCTGAATGCTGTTGGCGCTAACAAAAAACTGTGTAAAGAAGTGAAACTAGCAGTCCACAACGGAATGCTGGTACCTACCCTTATGTATGGCAGTGAGGCATGGAACTGGCAGAGGAAAGTGGACTGAATGCTGTAGAAATGACACCCCTGAGGATGTGTGGTAAAACTACGTATGATACTGTATATTTTCTGCCTGTACAGAGTACAAAAAATATAATATGTACATTTTATATGCAGCAAAGCGTTCATCGGTCAAATCGTTGTACGTATAGGTAGTTTCATATCAATGATCGATGATCGATGAACCGGTGGATGCAAGTTTTATCCATAAGTTGTTATAATGGATTGTCTACTTTGTAGTTGGAATTAGATTGCAGAAATATAAGTTTGTGCAGAGTACCTTTGAGGTATTTTTTTACAAAAAATGGCGCTATACAAATCATCCAAATATTATTATTTATGATCAAGCAATGCAATGCAAGGCTGATTATAATGAGTAAGATTGAAAGGGACCCTCAGATGGTTTGGGCATGTAGAGCGAATGAACGAAGCGTGGGGTGTAAGTAGAATATATGACGCAGATGTGAGTGGTAGATGAAGTCAGGGACGCCAGAGGAAAACCTGACACGATCAAGGGAATCCGATACTTGCATCGGGCCACGTCAAGAGTCAGAAATAGTATGTATGAGTCGATGTGTGAGTGTGAATGAGGCAAAGAGTGTGTGCCAAGACCCAGTTGTTTGACGGTCCGTCCTATCGGCCTACCCCTGCGGGGAAACGGCGTGATTTTTAGTTAGTTTTTCTTGTATTTCCTGTTTTTAATAAAATACTAAAACGTTTAATTGAGTTTTTCATTTTTCTGTTGAAACCAGAGAAATGTCAAAGTCGATACTATCGTAGGAAAGCTAAATCTTATTTGAAATTGTTCTTCCCCTTTTGAAGGGATTGAAATTTCAAGTAATTTTAGGTTATTTTTACGACAGTTGGTTTCTTCATAGGGCAACGGGTTTCAATCTGACAAAGCTCTGTCCGGAGAAAATGAGCAGTAAAGAAAAGTAAGCTCATTTTCTCAAGGCAGCGATTGTCAGATCCAGCTCTGTTCCCTGGGGAATATTTTGACATTTAGTTTTATTTTTAAAATAGTATTTTAGGCTAATAAATTGGGTAGGTACTGAAAGATAATTATATTGTCTATGGTCGAGCCTTTTATTTTGTTTCCTCTATCCCCTTGTCTATGGTATGTGTGACGACATCGTTGCGCACATCGAATAAAAAGTCGTCAAATATAGGTATGTATATGGTCAAATAGCGTTGACACTTGGTCCATAGTAAAACCACGAAGTTATCAATCTAATGACTGGTTTATTTATGGATCACAGTCATGAAAGCATCTGTCACCTGTCACTGTCATTTGCGAGATTCAGATGTTCGGTCGTTATCTAATCGAAGTTTTTGTTATTTTTGCAATTCTGACAAATTTTATGCCTGATCCAAAGGTCTAGCTGACACAACCCTTTCTCTATGCAAATTAATAAAGGTATTTTACAATATGAAATTAACAAACACAGATATTCTGTGTCTGTAGTTTATGGTCAGATCGAAAACCATTCACATTTTTTTGTTGGTACGTGCCAATTGATTTGAGATTTATTGTATTTCTTATGTTCTCTATTTTATGCAGGTGCTTGCAGGTTTTTACAGGTGCAATGCCGCCTCGTAGAGCCTCACGAATGGGCTTTTCTTTTGCCCTGTTTAATTTATCTTTGTCTTACTAACCTATTTTTTTGCATTTTGTTTTTCCTGTTAAGCACTTGCATACTGCTTACTAAGAACGTATGCAAGGACACTGAAGGTCTAGATTAGTTCAAAATAAATAAATGTATCTTCATTTAACAAAAAAAATAGAATCTTGCGAGAGCCTTGAAGGAGTAACCATCTGTTACTTATACCAGGGCGGGTAAGAGGTGGATAACCTCCACTGATGACGATTTGGCCAACCGTTTTCAGTTGTCTTTTCTCAATGTTTCAGTCATTATTACATCATTTTTTCCAAATATTTATTACATTTACATATCATTGTTTTTAAAGAATAGATTAAACTAACAGTCCGTAACCCTTCCACGGTCTTGCCATGGATCTACTAAGCCCAGAGAGTGTTTCCATCAAGATGGAACCAGGGCCCCAGGAAGAAGGTGAAGATGAAATGTCGTATTCGGATATGGATGCTGACCTCCCCGATGTAAAGAAGGAATGTCTACAGTATGCGGAGAGTACTCAAAAAGCCAGTAAGTTGCATTATTGCAGTGTTAAAAGTGTGGAATGCAAAATTTTGATTTGCAGAAAACTTGTCCGTTTTAAATTATTGCTCAGGCAGGACATAATATATTAGTCCATGAAGTCCTTTCTTGCCGTACTTTGGTATTTAACTTGAAACGTATATTTACGGAAATCTACCAAACTACAGCAAATTTTAAACGTACCGTATTTGGGAGGTAAATAAGTTACATTATTATGCAGTGGCGGCTCGAGCACAATTTCGATGGTGGGGACAGATATTTTTTATGGGTAGATATAAATAAATATACTTACATGATAATTTATCTCAGTATAATTGAGAACATTCAAAATACCTACTCTTTTATATTCATGTACCTGCACGAGTAGGTATATTTTTTATGTTTTCAATTCTAATGTCTAAAGTCTAAAGTAAATAATTCATTAATTTTTTGAATAAATATATATTTTTCTCACAAAAATATTATTGGATAAGTTACGCACCTTACCAGAAATACCAAATAGGTACATATATGAATATAAAGCTTAATAAAAAATTACAAATATAATTCAACCAACTTAGGTTTAGAGCGCCTTTGAGGTAAATTTTCCACCAGAACGGCGCTTTAGAAATAATCCGACCTATATTATTATTTTAATAAGGCGAATACAGGCGAACCCTAGTGGGGTTAATAATTACATGCTAAAAATATATGTACATATAAATTGTGAAGAAGAAGAAGAAGAAGCAATAAATAAAATAACAAAATACGTACAAAAATAATACCACTAACGCGAATCCCGGTCCGTGCATAGCTCACATCTTTCAATTTGAACGAAAACAAACGCCCAATTATCCACGAGGGGATCCTACAGTTTATCCCCACGAGAAAGATACTATGACTCAAATGCGCATGCGCGAATTCTCGAGATCCCAAGAAACGTATTCAGTACGAATAAAAGATATAAATTTCAAGGAAAAAATCCCGTGATGTCCCCCTGGTGCGCAGAACGGTTTGCGCAGTGCGCATGGCGGGTGGCAACTGCTAGGTTCGAGCCAGAATCGCGAGTCGCGATCGTCGAAATCGCGTAGTTAGTACGCAACAAGGAAGTGAGCGGAGCGGTCGCATGTTCGTCCGAAGAAACTTTTTCATTTTCGAGCTTAAAAATGTTCTGAATTGAAATTATAGATTATGTTTCTGCAAATGTTAATAATTACTTTTATGTTAAGAATTAATGTTTGTGAACATAAAGCATCGAAAAAATTCTCAATAGGTTTCTGAAATATGAAGTGGGGTCTGTCCCCACCGTCCCCTTGAGAAGAACCGCCACTGTTATTATGCCTTAAAAACACATATAATATTTCTTCAAATTTACTTTGTGGCACCGTTTTATTAATGAAATAATTAAAAACCATTACCACGATAATCTTATGCGTTAAAAACACTAATATTGATAAAAATATAATTTCCCTGGCTACACAAAACGTCGTATAGAATGCGCTCAAGAATAAAAAAAATTCTATCCTTCTTTTTTTTTCCTTCTTGAATTATCGTTCCCGAAGCGGACATCTTGCATCCTTCATTTTTCTTAAATTAACCTTAAAAGCCTTTTTACCAATTACTCTCTTTTACAAGTTTAATCAACGGTATCTTTATTGATTATATTTTTTAAAATAAGAAAGTACTGTCTTGGTGAGGATCGACTATATGTAATTTCAAATGTAACATGCTCTTCGTCTGGGCGTATCTATGTACGTATTGTTGTTTGTTTTTTTTTAGGTAGCTTTAAAGTGGAGACTGTTAGCTCCGAGGTAGAACCAGGACCCCCAGGTGAAGATGAAGATGGAATTCTTTATATGGAAATTGACATAGAGTTGCCGGATGTTAAAAGGGAATGCCTAAAACACTCTCAAATATTCGCCCAGGAAACAGGTAAATAACGATTCGTGCTTTCTATTTTTAATTTTTTATTATTGACAGTTTTTTCACTTGTATCGTGTTATTTTTCAGACTCATTGACGGATCTGCCTCATAGTGGAGAAAAACCTTTTTCATGTTCCGACTGCAGTTATTCATGTTATCACAAGAATAGTTTCACGAGACACGTGCTTACTCACGGTGGAGGAAACCCTTTTTCATGTTCTGACTGCAGTTACACTTGTACGCGAAGGGGACATTTGGCGAAACACATGCTGACTCACAGTGGAGAAAAACCTTTTTCGTGTTCCGACTGCAGTTATTCATGTTCTTACAAAAGTAGTTTGACAAGACACATGTTTACTCACGGTGGAGAAAAATCTTTTTCATGTTCCGACTGCAGTTATACTTATACCCGAAAGGAACATTTGACAAAACACATGCTGACTCACAGTGGAGAAAAACCTTTTTCCTGTTCCGACTGCAGTTATTCATTTTCTTACAAGAGTAGTTTAACAAGACACATGCTAACTCACGGTGGAGGAAAACCTTTTTCATGTTCTGACTGCAGTTATACTTGTGCCCGAAGGGGATATTTGACGAAACACATGCTGACTCACAGTGGAGAAAAACCTTTTTCGTGTTCCGACTGCAGTTATTTATGTTCTTACAAGAGTAGTTTGACAAGACACATGCTAACTCACGGTGGAGGAAAACCTTTTTCATGTTCTGACTGCAGTTATACTTGTGCCCGAAGGGGATATTTGACGAAACACATGCTGACTCACAGTGGAGAAAAACATTTTTCGTGTTCCGACTGCAGTTATTCATGTACCCAAAGGGCATATTTGACGAAACACATGCTGACTCACAGTGGAGAAAAACCTTTTTCGTGTTCCGACTGCAGTTATTCATGTTCTTACAAGAGTAGTTTGACAAGACACATACTGACTCACAGTGGAGAAAAACCTTTTTCATGTTCCGACTGCAGTTATTCATGTACCCAAAGGGTATATTTGACGAAACACATGCTGACTCACAGTGGAGAAAAACCTTTTTCGTGTTCCGACTGCAGTTTTTAAAGTTCTCACAATAGTAGTTTGACAACACACGTGCTTACTCACAGTGTAGGAAACCATTTTTCATATACCGAATGCAGTTACACTTGTGCCCGAAAGGGATATTTGACGAAACACATGCTGATTCACAGTGGAGAAAAACCTTTTTCGTGTTCCGACTGCAGTTATTCATGTACTCACAAGAGTACTTTGATAAGACACATTTTGACTCACAGTGGAAAAAAAACGGTTACGTGTTCCAATTGCAGTTTTTCATGTACCCAAAGAGGATTTGACGAACCACATGCTGACTCACAGTAGAAAAAAAACTTTTTTTGTGTTCCGAATGCAGTTATTCGTGTTCTTACAAAAGTAGTTTGACAAGACATATGCTTACTCACGGTGGAGGAAAATCTTTTCATGTTCCGACTGCAGTAATTCATGTACCCAAAGGGGATATTTGATGAAACACATTCTGATTCACAGTGGAGGATAACCTTTTTTGTTTTCCTATTACAGTTTTTGCTTATTCACAGTAGAGAAAAACCTGTTTTGTGTTCCGATTTTATTTATTTATGTTATCAAAGGGATATTTGATGAGATTTGTGATGACTAACAAGGGGCAATAACTTTATCTTGTCCCGACTGCAGTTATGTATCTACTCTTTGGAATAATTTGACTATAAACATGCGGACTCACAGTGCAGAAAAACCTGTTTTGTGTTCCGACTGCAATTGTTCATGTTCTAAAAAGAGTAATTTGACGTGACATGACACGCGCTTACTCACTGCGGAAATAACCTTTTTCATGTTTCGACTACCGTTATTCATGTTCTCAGAAGAAAAGTTTGGTAAGGCACATGTCTCACTGGGGAAAAACCTTTTCCTGCTCCTAGTGTCAGTATTTAGCTGCACTTAAGTCCAACTTTATAAGACACATTTTATTATGTTTTGAATCTCATACATACAGTGCACGCAACATATGAGTCGGAGCATTTGTCCGCACTGCAACATTTGACCATTCGAGCCGCATATCATCGATGCATCTATCATCTATTTTATTATATTTACGGAAGGATGCAATCAACAATATTTGTTTGAAATCTTTATTACAATACCTACCCGCAATTTGAGAATGCCAGTGTGATGTTGTCACATACCCGCCTTTTGAATTTATCATAATTCTTGCCAGCTTGTCATAGGTAAAAATTGTCACAAACATACCATTATTTATTCTTTAGATATTATTGTGGTATTGCTGTATTTTAGCAGCATATTTATTTGCTGCGTAACTACTTGCTTACTGGAATAGTCACAAATATCTACATAGATACCAACGTAGGTGTTTACTTATGAACATCGCGTATTTGAGTCATTAAAACATTTTCAAAATAATTAACTATTTCTTAAATAACTTGTCCACTGTGTTGTACATTTAGTACTGTTATGATGCAGTACAAATCCGTATTACTTTAAATATAATTATTAACATCTTTATTATTTGTACTGCATCCTAACAACTCTACCCGTCGAAATCGTAATTAGGTAGGAACTTGTTATTAATTATTAGAGTGCCAGCTCTGACTTTATCGACGGCCTGGGGCGACCTCTGGGGCTATTCCGCGGCAATACGTGACTTCTTGTGTAGGTAGATTTGGGAGAGTTGGGCCCCGAATCTAACTACGCGACAGTCAATGGATTTTTTGTGAGAACTTAGTATTTGAACGGGAAAATAATTCCTTTTTACTTGAGAAATGCCGGGCGGTAAAAGTGATTACGTGAACGTATTGTGTGATCGAGAGTTTGCATTCCTTTGGTGGGATTAGTTGAGATTCCGCAACGTAAACTTGTATGGCGGCCAGGTGTGGCAGAACCTGGAAAGATTTAATCCAGGAGAAATACGTCCGATCACACTTGGGACAGAGCCCCGTTTTGACGAATGATTGGGGTACCATTAGCCCGCGATGCTATTTGCCGTTCTTTATGGCGGAAAAGTAAATTTACGCCGACCTTGACTCTCGTCTGGACCGAGGGCGGCCTCCCCACATGCTAATCCTTCTAAGCGAAAGGCCCCCTGATGATTTTCCTTTGGCGGCGGGATGACTTGCTAAATTTGATCGCGGCGAAAGGCCGCTTGTTGATTTCCCTTTGGCGGCGGAACTGTCTCCAGATCTCGGCTTCGGGGAGGGCTTTTCCGGAACCTGCATGAGGAAATGCTGCCTGTGCCTTGCAGCTACTAGATGGACAGTATATTAGTTAGCTAGCGAAAGTATTTATAATAAAAGAGGTCGGTTCATGGGGGTAAGTGAAATGACATATTTAAAACCTTGATTGCTACTGTTTTTTTTTTAAATTATATGCTTGTTCTCACAACTCTGCCTTTTAAATTATGTACCTGGCACCAAAGACGTTACATACTTTAGATGCGGGGTAGAAATCTCAAAGTGGGAAGCCAAAGGGAAGACAATTGTACTGGTCTCGATTTCTAGTACTTTAGTACTAAACTGTCACTCGTCAAGTAAGGTCATGTTGATAGTAGGAAAATTGCATTTAAAAAGCGCCCAAATGCCCTCCTGTATGAGAGAAAATGTTTCCCTTACACGGCAAACATTAGTAAAAGTGAAGAAATAACATATGTACACACAAATTACTTATTATCATCGATTATTATAAGCAATGCATTTCATTTATTCACAATCATACACAAAAATCGTTAGGTTTCCGGTTTTAAAGTTACGACTTTTTTTATAAAATCTGAAAAGTTTTTTGACTCTGGTGAACAATTGTGTTTTTGGCTGTTACAGCGGTATTGCTTTCTTGTGCCGAAATGATCGAATTATTTGAAAAACCAATCTTCTTTCTTTTTATTGCCCTCATCTAAATTTCAATACCATTCCATTTTATCTCGTATAATTTCTTTTTATGCGAATAAACTTAAATAATAAACTTTGTGTGAACAATCAACGACACGTAAAATTAATTGTTCGTGATAGTGAAAGGCGTATTTCAATAATAAATATCGAAAAAACCGGACGATCGCTGATGAAACCGAATCTAAACGCCAATTTCGGTTGCGCGGAGAGCGACTTTCAAACGCTGCTGCCGCCATCTTGTCCACTTTTTGGAAACGGCAGCAGTGGTTTTTCTTATACAAAATTTGAAGATCTTTCAGATAATCTTTGGTTTTTTGAGGAGACCGATGATTATAGATACCTGGGTACGAAGTGTCTCTTATTAACGAAAGACATAAGAAAGTATAAAAACACACAATGAAAACGGCTGAAAAATCGAAAAATATTGCATAAAATATACGATTTCATTTATTTAAACAATCAACGACACGTAAAATTAATTGTTCGTGAAAGTGAAAGGCGTATTTCAATAATAAATTTCGAAAAAAACCGGGCGATCGCTGATGAAACCGAATCTAAACGCCAATTTCGGTTGCGCGAAGAGCGACTTTCAAACGCTGCTGCCGCCATCTTGTCCACTTTTTGGAAACGGCAGCAGTGGTTTTTCTTATACAAAATTTGATGATCTTTCAGATAATCTTTAGTTTTTTGAGGAGACCGATGATTATAGATACCTGGGTACGAAGTGTCTCTTATTAACGAAAGACATAAGAATGTATAAAAACACAATGAAAACGGCTGAAAAATCGAAAAATATAGCATAAAATATGCGATTTCATTTATTTAAACGTTCAACGACATGTAAAATTCATTGTTCGTGATAGTAGAAGGCGTATTTCAATAATACAAATCGAGAAAAACCCGGCGATCGCTGATAAAACCAAATTCAAACGCCAATTTCGGTTGCGCGGAGGGCGACTTTCAAACGCTGCTGCCGCCATCTTGTCCACTTTTTGGAAACGGCAGTAGTGGTTTTTCTTACACAAAATTTGATGATCTTTCAGATAAGTTTGGTTTTTTGAGGAAGTCGATGAATATAGATACCTAGGTACGAGGTGTCTTTTATGTAACGAAAGTCATAAGAAAGGAGGGCGACTTTCAAACGCTGCTGCCGCCATCTTGTCCACTTTTTGGAAACGGCAGCAGTGGTTTTTCTTTCACAAAATTTGATGATCTTTCAGATAAGCTTTGTTTTTTTTGGGAGACCGATGATTACAGATACCTCTTACGAGGCGTCTCTTATTTCTCGGCAGCAACTGAGACGGCCCATTAGGGGGACGGGCAGCATTGCTTTTTCGTATAGTCCTACCCCTCCCCTGTCTCGTGGAACAATCAGAATTTGGGAGACTTATGATTACAGAAGTCTTGAA
Organism: Limnephilus marmoratus; assembly: GCA_917880885.1. Taxonomy (NCBI): domain Eukaryota; kingdom Metazoa; phylum Arthropoda; class Insecta; order Trichoptera; family Limnephilidae; genus Limnephilus; species Limnephilus marmoratus. The sequence goes on from OU862913.1 coordinate 30,881,047, forward strand.
AAATAATTTTTTTCAAAATAATTTTTTTTTAGTGCTGACCGGTTTCAGAAATGGCAGCACCGCCATTTTGTGTACCCCTATGAATGATCTAACGATTTTTGTGTATGATTTTTGGGAGACCTATCATTACAGGTTTAATGTCGTCGCCGCTCCTACTATAACGATAATTGTTAGAAGTGTCGGAAAAAGTTAAGCCGCCTGGTAGCTTTCATCGAAAACGCTGCCTAATTCTTTGGGGATATAACAAAACAATGCATGGTGGGATATTTCTCTTTTATAGATCTACAAAAAAGTCCGCGAAGGCATATATCTATCTTTTACGGATAGCTTACTATACCCACTCTATCTTCTATAAAAATGGTCACGTACATTGCGGTAATTGAAAAGTTATTTACAGTGTTAGTTACCCCAAGCATTTCATGCACGTTATTATAATCTTTCACACCATCTCTACGTATTATAAATTAAAGTCCTCCGCGGCATCTGTCTGTCTCTTCGCGATAAACTCAAAGACGGCGGTGGTTATAAAGGTTGGATAACCATCCAGTAGATGACGTTGTGTTTTATTAGCTACAGCAACGCGTGGCCGGGTCAGCTAGTATTAGAATATTTACAATAGAACTGTAATCTCCAGCATGTGCACATTTTATCGTAAACCATATAGTTATATTCCGAAAAACACCTATCATATAGGGCGTAATAAAGGTAATTAATTTATATTTTTATTTTTATTTTAACTTTATGAGTAAAACCTCAAATTGTAATATTTTATTAAACGAAGACAATATAAGCGAAAGTCAGTCGAAAATCTGAGAACAGAAAAATCAGAAAAAGATATTGACACTGCTGGGACATGAACCAGCAGTCCGAGCAGTGTCAATATCTTTTTCTGATTCTTCTGTTCTCAGATTTTCGACTGACTTTCGCTTATATTGTCTTCGTTTAATTAAATATTACAATTTGAGGTTTTACTCATAAAGTTAAAATAAAAATAAAAATATTCATCCTAGGCTTGCAGAAAAGTCAATAGATGTCGCATATGAAAATAAAATGGATAAATATTTATTCAGACACTATCTAGAGAGCATTTAGTTCGGGTTTGAATCTTGCAATCATACATAAAGATAGTTGCCAATAATATATGCGTTAAGAAAATGAAGATAGTGTGGGCGGTTCTTAGTCGAAGTATGATACAGTTAAAAATGACCGAATTGGATATCGGCACGGTGGCGCAGTGGTTAGCGCGTTTGCCCGGAAAGCAAGAGGTCCTGGGTTCATGTCCCAGCAGTGTCAATATCTTTTTTCTGATTTTTCTGTTCTCAGATTTTCGACTGACTTTCGCTTATATTGTCTTCGTTTAATTAAATATTAATTTATAATTTATGAACAAACTTAAAAAAAACTTATCGTTATAATAAAAATAACAAAATTACTTTAACTAAGGACTTACGCTTTGATTAATATTTTAATTTGATTATAATTAAATACTCTGTTATATTATATTATCGAACTCATTTCTCATTTCCGTGATAGTATACCTAACTATCTGACATTATTTGTTTAAACCTGAAATGTTCCATGGTGGCAGTATAAAGTTTTTTGTTTTCTGAAATTGAATTCTCTAAGCAGAAATTCTGATCAATATAATTGGTCGAAATAGAATCGCTTTGAATATTAATTTTAGTGCGATGCAAGTCGGTATTATGTATTTTTTTAAATCAACTTCGCCATGTATTCAATACATATAAATCATACATATATCAAGAACCCGCACATTATTATTATTTGTTAGACCTATACATATTATGCTGTCTTCAGCTCTAAAACTGTTTTTTTTTTCTGTTATACTTTTTACCTACCATCTTTACTTCTGTGTACCATGTGTAAAACTTATTTAAGTTTTCTTTGTCATCTTAACACTCCTGGATGCACTAAAACATAAAAAAGTAAATATATGTAAAACCCCATAAGGGCGTTAATCTATCTATCTATGTAAATTAAAATGAATCGCCGAAATGTATGAACGCGCATAACTTCCAAACGACTGCACCAAATTGGATAATTCTTTTTTTTGGGTGTTCGTTTTTGTCAGGACAAGGTTTGTATAGAACTACTGGTGAGCTCTGGCATTATGAAATTTGTATAAAAAAATTGCAATAGGTGGCACGCGAGCTGTTTGAAAACTGAATGTATGGAATGCGGAAGGAGGGAGGGGGGAGGGGCCTCAGGTAGGGGGGAGGGGAACTCGGGGGGGGGGGGAGTGGAGTGGGGAGAAGGAAGATGGAGGAGGTGGAGTGGGAAAGCGAGAGGGAAAGGGGACGCGGGATAGGGAGGGGAGGCGGAAGGGGAACGGGACGAATGGGAAAGGATACGCACGGAGAAACAATTTCTTTATTAAATGGCATAGCAACGCATGCCGGGTACCAGCTAGTGATTAATATAAAAAAGCAGCACCATGAAAATTCATGATGAGAAGGTACTGATAGATCCTGTATTAATATATCAACGCAGTATTGCGAAGACATTTGAAGATGAACTTGAAAAATTCTTCGAATATGAATTAGACCCTTACCTATTATTGCTCTTTGATGCGATTGGAATGCGTAAGACACAGAAGTCAACCATTTATGATTGTTTTGAATGTGTGAATATTGAAGTGGAGAGTGCAAATGCTGCCTACATCATCAATGGAGGACATCTATTACAACGTTTTGTATGGGATCGAGATAACACATTAGATGGTGTTTTGGACAAATATCTTCAGTATGTTCGTAGACACTTCGGTCACAACGTTAACCATATTATTTGATGGTTTTAATGATTACACGAAAAATATCAAAGCTGCAGAACAACGTCGTCGAACTACAAAAACATCTTCATCGTCTGATATTGTTTTTGATCACTCAATGACTATTCCAACAAACCAACAATAATTTCTGGCTAATACTCACAATAATGTCTCGCTTGATTTCAATGTTGTCTGAAAAATTCGCAGCTGCCAATATTCTTATGAAACAAGCTAACAATGATGCTGATGTCCTCATTAATGAAACCGCGATAGAACACTTCAGTAGCTCCAATATAACTGTCGATGTTAAAGAAGATGTAGATTTATTAATAATACTGACTGCACGAACTCCAAGTGATAAGATCATTTACTTTTTAAAACTTGGAAAGCACAAATTTTAACAAAAATATATTTGTTACAAAGTTTAACTGCATATCCAAAATGTCGAGCTCATATTTTATTTCTACATGCGATAAACGAGATATACGCAAAAAAACTAATATTTGTTACCTTTGACCTCGGATAAAAAACAACGCACTTTTTTTTTACATGAATACCACACAAGAGTCCCAACTGCTCCCGTCTGGAGCCAGTGGGACTATGGCATCCCCAATTGGGGTATGTTGTGAGGCTGAAGGCAGTGGGGAGGGGAAGGAGATAGGGAAGAGAAAGGTGGGGAAGTACCTGGCTATTCAGATCTGGTCACTAAACACGGCAGAAGCCATTTCAAGCAACGTTTCAATTCTGAATGGTGGTCTTACACCAGGGCAATACTGAGAGTATCTTCCACTCTGGAATGTGCCGCAAATATACTATATATTATTTTAAATGAATAAATTGTGAAATACACAAATTAATCAAATATAATTTATTTGCCACGCCAGGATTCGATCCCGCGACCTTCGGAATGCAAGTCAAGCGCCTTACCGCTGCACTACGCCGGCCGTCATATCTCACGATACCTGCTGTATTGATAAGGACTTTTGACGTAGCATTTTGTAACGACTTATTTAAGACCTGTACAAAAAATTCGGCTTGTTTCGAATTAATGCAAACTAAGCACTTTTTCATCTATTTTAACTAGACTTTTCTGTGGACAATTTATTGTTAGCACTAACCGCGATCAGCGGTCCATTGGAGTATCCTGCATTCACCCATCTTTCAATATCCTTATTGGCCCTACCTTTCGTAAGCAAGCGTCCTTTTTATATTCTTCTTCATAACGCTTACATGAGCCTTAAGTATTTCTGTGGCTCCATATAGGCTAATCAAATTAATTACAGATTCTTTTCCATGAAAGAAAATTGATATCAAAAGTAGGAGTAAATTGAGATAACTTCTGGCACAATGACACTTATATCTCTTCAGTGGAGTGAATACAAACTAATAAAGAAAACTTCCACAACATTGAATGTTTTTACCAAAAAGAGAAGAAGATAGGATTGCAAGACACTTCCCAAATAACACTTCCTCAAAACCAAAATAGTGGACATTTGACCTGTTACCACTAGTGCAAGTAATGGGTCCCTAACACGAACATTTAATATCGACACGATAAAGCTTTTATTGACAATATCTGTAATAGAAAATACACTAACAAAAGGTTTCAGTTTAAATGAAAACAAAAGATACACAAGTTTTTTCAAAATTTATTAATGTCAATCATAGGTTAAACCATATAACATATTTTATTCGGATGTTGTACAACATTACAAAAAATATATTTAACTAATTAATACAACAATTGATAATTTAAAGAAAACATATTGTAGGTTCTCTTGGAGGGGTGTTCACGAAACACTATGTAAAATATTCCTAAAGCAATCACACACACAATGCCTAGCCAACATTCCAATTATACTCAATGCTGTATTGTTGTGTAGAAAGAAAAGGTATTAGAATCGACTGTAGATTTTCCTAAATACGTCTGTCTAAAAAGAATAGTGGTGAATTGATAAAATGATAAAGTTATAGAAATATCAAGAATTATGGGCGGGAGAGGCAGGTGCGCGCTCCTATTGAGAAATACTGAGAAGGAAACAAGTAACAAGAACTGAAGGACAGAATGCCTTTCTGACTTTAATCCATTTTACAAGAGAGATGAACAAATTGTTCTTGGTCCTAGGTTGACTGATTAGCCGCTAACTATCAATTACTTCATTTAAATCGCATCCAATGATGCATTCATTTTAAAGCACGTTTACAAATCGGCAACTACGATTTCTCCACAACAAAATGGATGATTTATTTTACATTTGTGATATACCTTCAGTAAACTATTTTTTAACATTGGTAGCAGAATTAGGGCAACAACATTGAAATTTTATTTTTTTAATCCACATAAGCTGCCGCTATTTTATGAAAAAATAAATGTAAAAACTCATACATACATCTGAGAATAGTTACAGTATTTTCTATAACTTCTGGAAGACTAATTGCAATTGACGGGAGTTTTCTGCGTCCCGTTGTTGTATTTAAGCTTTGTACATGAAACAGTATTATGAAAATATTTTTTTCTTTCTATAAAAAAGTTATTACTGGATTTGAAATTATCACATTAGAAAAATCATCTGTATATGTACTTACAAAATAATAAATTAATTTGAACTACCTTTAACTAATCCCAAGTAAATCTATCACATTAGCTAACTTTTTTTGCTTTCATTTTCAGGTAAATTAAGTCCGGTATTGGAATTTTTATAATTGCTCACTCGCGTCGTCCCAGCTCCAGTAGATTTTAAAATATTTAGTTTCCGAAAAAAAAAAGAAATGACATGTTCAGACCCAAAAAAAAGTTTTTTTTGTCCTCTGTGATGTAGGTTCACCAGTTTGTATTACGAGTTTCCGAACACCGTGTAATCACTTTAAACTTGAATGTTTTGTTTTATTATTCTTATTTATTTTTTTCTGTATGTTATGTTTTTTTTTTATCTATTAATATTATTATGTTTTGAATAAAAATATAATAATAAAAAATAATCACAAAAACTTGTCAACAAGCCGATTTAAGGCCACAGGATACCCTCTATCCAGGGGATGAAAGAAGATATGCGGGTGTTGGTGACTGCGCAGGGTGAAGTTTGGAAATTGGATGCCAACCCCACCAGTAGATGGGTACAGGCCAACCTGTGGCTGTTGTGTAGAGTCAGCGGGGACCCCCAGCCCCAGACCTGAGAACGAATAAAGTAGTAATAAGGTAAGCACACTCCAAATGACAGATATAAAATTAGCGTTATTTTTAAATTGGTTTTTGAACATATTTCCAGCGGGAGGGGTAGTTCTACCTTTTACGCCCGGTCCTACTTGAATGACGGGAAAAGCATTCCCGTCCGATCACTTCGAATAATTTTTGTACCCAAATCTCTTTTTCCAAGTACATGTTTAAAAGATGTGATAGAGTCCTCACCATTTTCTAATCTTCTTGTTTTTTTGTGTGGAAGAATATTTTATCAAAATGAAAGTATATTAAACCCGCCGAATGGATAATAAATCCTTACACTTTAGCATTGGTGAAGACCAAATGATTGTTTTTTTTTATATTGATTTGTGCCAAAGTTAAAATTTATTTGCTAAATTATAATATACGTTCATTTGTTTCAACATAAAACACCACTTAGTGGCCCAACACTGACTTTACTTTCAGAAGTTAAACTTCAGTTTCAGGAGTCGTATTACAAATTAGCCTTTAATATTAGAAAATACTATATTATTTGTGGTGTGGTGAGTAACTACGTAAAAAATTCTTAACATCAGATATGATTTTAGATTATCACGGCGAAAGTATTATCATTATTTATTTTTGGGGTGTTTTGCTGTGTTGCGCTACCTCCTTGTTTAGCCAACATTTTGGACAGCTTTACAGTTTCCATCATAAGGGCAAATATTTGATGATGAACACTGAACGCTGTCCAAAACGTTAGCTAAAGAAGGAGATAGCCCAACACATGGTATAATACCCCAAAATAAATAACGATAACATTTAAAATATATTTGTTATTTTCAAAGACATATTGCAGTTTAAAACCATATCCATTTAGTGGAAGTTCGTTGCTGTTTTCGCCTATAATACGAGTAGGTAGTCAGTGCTAACATTCATGGACAATGGTTCTAATTGCTGTTCGGTGCGGTTAACCTAATCTAACTTTATACTAGTAGTTCTGTCAAGTTAGTGGACCTCACGTCCAAATTTTTCACAAATCTAAGTAAGATTTGTAAGTAGGTTATTAAATACCTACCTTCTTAATTATGAGTCAACTTTTTGATTCTAATGAAGTGACACTTCCACCAAAGTGATACTGAGAGTATCTTAAACTCTAGAACGTGCCAGAAATGAAATAAAATTATTTCACTTAAATTGTATGTGCTAAAACAAAGACAATTAATTTCAAACTTATTTGCGCCCACACCAGAAATGAATTCCACGCTAATTTAAATAAAAAACAATGTCACCACTTTAACTAAGTCACAGGAATTTCATGAGTTCCCCCTCCCCGTCACTGCCACATATCGACACACCCCCCTCCCCCCTAGTATGACGTCACGTATTTTGCAATTTAAAAAAAAAAAATGCATTTTGATAATTTAGATTTTTACATATGACGTCACAGAGCTGATGGCCCCCATACCCCTTGTCACACAATGTCATACTTCTCTATTTCCCTCCCCCCTTAAGGTGTGACGTAATTTATGAATGGCCCTAACGGCCGACGTGGTCGAGAGGCAAGGCTCTTGACTTCCAATCCCAAGATCGCGGATCGAATCTCAGTGTGGCTAACTAAATTTTAATTGATGTATTTGTGTTATTTCACCATTAATTCATTTAAAATAATATGTAGTATATTTGCGGCACGTTTGAGTGTGGAAGATACTCTCAGTATCGCCCTGGTGTAAGACCACCATTCCAAATTGAAACGTTGCTTGAAATGGATTAAGCGCTAGCAATCTTGGGGGTATTCGTATAAAAAAAATCTCATTTGAATTTCATTATTATACAGGACATGTATAATAATATTTTAAGCAAATAATGGTCAGACTTTTGGATCATAAAACACGCCCACAAGGCATATCTTGTGTTCTTCTTTATTCTATGATGCACGCCAATAATGAATGTCACATTTCGTCTATCTTCGGCAGCTTTGGGTGACTACTTTTTTGATATTATTAAATTTCTTTTAATGTCAATGTTTACAGTAAATTAATAAATAATGTAACTAAAAATCAATACAGTGAGACGAATTAAGACGTTTAGGAATTAGACGAACTTAAGACGTTTCGAGGCTTAATAAGTTTGGTTTTTTCGGTCCCTCGGCCCAAACGTGACCCAATTTTTCCCACATATAAGGTTTTCCTGCTTAAGAAATATGTTTTTTCCGGTCCCTTGGAAAACTTCTTAAGAGGCTTTCACTGTATTATAATAAGCTTGGCTAACAATGAATTCCATCGTTACATACCCAACATCCCCCAGTTGTGTTGACTGGGCGGGTGCATATCTCCTGGTCATGTTTTACGCCGTCAGGGTGATACCTGTTAGTGGGAACTGCTCTGGAGCACTCCTCCTGAGACACTCTCTGCATTGTCGTCTGAAATGTTGAAAAACAAACCAACTGATTGTTTTATCCAGTGAGAACAAATGTGCCATTACTTTTTGTTAACAAATAATATACGAAAATTAAAATTATGTAAAGATCAATTTGGGAGGCGGGTGTGAGTACCGCCGCCCCGGGAACCATTTATTGGATAACCAACATCTCTGCCGAAGGTCACCCAAAGTAGTTCGCTGCTAAGGTGCTATTTGGTGACTAAGCAGGGGTACCTGGTTGCATGGGGGTGAGGTTTATCCAGGTATTGGCGGCGATTACATCTGCCCACGAGTTGGTCGAGACCCACCTGCTACGTCGAGATCAGATCAAGAGAGACCGGTTGAGGGATGCTTTTGACCTTTCCAGCCGGACTCTCTCGACCCATCGCCTTGCACCGCAGTTGGAGGGATGGATTCATACGTTTGTTACTCCTGGACACACTGACCGCAAGATTCCTACCCACCCCTTACATTTTTCCTTTCCAGAACTCTGTCTCTCCCGATCCGGCCTGCCAAGCAGTAGGTGAACAAAAACTTCACCCCATAAACCCGGGCACCATTGCTAAGCTACCAAACGTAGTGAACCACTCGGGCTGACCTATGACAGACGTGTTGATTATTCAACAAATGGTTCCCTGGGTGGCGGCACCCATGCCTGCAAAATGAATAATTAATTAGTTTTTAGATTTAATAGTGTATTTAGCATCGTTAGACCCATTGAATGAATAGATTTAACATTACATAGTGGAGTGATGCGGCTTTTCTGCCACTTTCTTCTAATCAATCCAGAATTGTTGTACTTAGTGGGAATAACAAAGCAAAAACAACCAAAGAACGTTTCTACCGCGCTATCCCTATACTATTACAATACGAAGTGAGGTATTAAAGATATATGTTTTTTTTTGTGAAATCAGCACAAGTCTCCCAACTGCTCCTAACCGCCTGAAGCAAGTGGGACTATGGCGTCCCCAATGTTGTGAAGCTGAAGGAAGTGGCGGGGAGGGTAGGAGATGGGGAATAGGAAGGTGGAAAAGTTCCTTTCTAATAAGATATGGTCACCAGCCACAACTAAAATCATTATTCTTCAGTCTTTGATACTGAAAGTACCTTCCATTCTGGAACGTGCCACAAATACATATTACCTTCAAAAATTTAATAATTTAATTGTAAAATTATTCGTCAGAATTTGAACCCATTGCCTCTGAACTCAAGGTCGAGGATCTTAACCACTGGATCGCGGGGGAAGTCGGTATGTGTTCTTTAATTGTTATTTAATTTTAATAAAGTTAAATATTAACCGTTTCAACGAAGAATGCACGGCGGCGAGAATGAAGATGAATTCCTCAAAAGCAGAGATGATGGTTATAGGAAGGGACCAAACTCAGTGCAACACACTCGCTAATGGGACCCAGCTGAATCAGATGGACAGGTTTAAATAACTTGGGGTCGAATTCTCCAGCGATCGTCGGCAAGACGGAGAAATAAGTGCGGCAAGCAGTGTATTGCGTCCTCTCTACATTGGAGGACCCACCACTTACCCGCCCTGGTACAGATGGTTACCCCTTCAAGGCTCTTAACAAGGACTCTAATTTTTTGTATAAAAACGGCTCTACATTAAATTAATAATTGATTTCTCTCTACAGCTCAATGATAAGAAAAGCCGAGCTCAGCATCAAGACAAAGATGGCAGTGTTTAAAACAGTATACCGCCCGACGCTCACTAACGGCCACCAGACATGGATGCTAAATGAACGAATACGCTCTAGAGTCCAAGCTGCCGAAATGAGGTACTTGAGAGGAGTGGCAGGGGTTACGAAATGGGATCATATAAGAAACTCGACGATCCGAGATGATCTAAACATTGAACCACTGCTATTATTCATAGAAAAATCGCAACTGAGGTGGCTTGGACATGTAGGTACTAAGAATGTCTGATGACCGAATTCCGAGGAAGATACTGAGTGCTATTCCAGAGTCCAGTGGGCCACCCCAGACATAGTTGGGTGAGGCAACTCCAGAAACTGTGTGAGGAGAGGATGGGTCTACCATGGACAGAGGCCGAACAATCAGCACAAGACAGGGACGTATGGAGGAGCCTTGTCGATGCAATGGGTCCCCGACCCGAATAGGACAAGGGGAAGAAGATGTTGATGAAAGTTAAATATATTTTTTTGTATATTTGTACCTCTTTAGAGTGGTAGAAAAACCATGAACTTGTGGAGATCGGGAAACCATGAGATAATGTAAGCATTTTCATATTTAAACAATTTGGGATGCGAATATGGGTACCGCCGCCCCGGAAGCCATATTATATTGGTTAATCAATACTCCTGCCATAAGTCACCCCAAGCGGTTTTCTATGTTTGATGACTTAGCAGCGGTGTCAGGATTCATGGGGTGAGATTTATCTAGGTCTTGGCGGCCAATTCATTTGCCCACCTACTGCGTGGTGGGCCGGATCGGGAGAGGTTGGTTGAGAGAGAGACCTAACCTAGACCTCTCAAGCCGAACCTTCGGAAAAATATCTTCCACACAGCATCTCCAAAATGACATAGGCCCAGAGGGATTTTTTTCCTCAGGATCTCCTGTGTTGACAGAGATGGTTTTGACATGTAGAGCGGATACAGAGAAAGGAGTGTCAGGAGAAAATATGGCATATAAGTGAATGGTAGAAGACTGTGGAAGACATGGCTTGATCAAGTGAATCAAGTACCTAATAATAATAATTAATAATAATAATTGGCTAATTTATAAAGCGCCGTTTTCGTGGAAAATCACCTCAAGGGCGCTGTAAAAATAAATATATACCTACCTAGTTGAGTTGGGTTATCTCAACTATATAACTTTACAATTAGAAAGGCGGGATGGGTACCGCCGCCCCGGGAACCTTTATTGGATAACCAACACCTCTGCCATAGGTCACCCCTAGTTGTTTGCTACGTTTGGTGATTTAGCAGGGGTGCCCGGGTTCATGGGATGCGGTTTGTCTAGGTCTTGGAGGTGGATGACCAGGACACACTGAACCCCAGATTCCTACCCACCCCTTAAACCCTTTTCCTTCTTAGAACTCTCCTCTCCTTCATTTCCCTAAAAAAACCATCCACACAGCATTTTCATAGATGACATAGGCCCTCATTATTTTCTTCAGGGCCTCCTGTGTGGAGCTCATGTAAAAAAAAATCTCAAAATTCAGAATAACAGAAAAGTACCTATGTAAGCGACGATGTACGAATGTGAATGAAGCAAGGAGTATTTGTCTAAACAGAGTTGTGAGGCGGTCCATCCTGCCTGCTTATTAGATTGATTACGTGATTGTTAGACTTTTAAAAAAAAAAATGTACATTAATACCGGTGACAGCTGTCAATCTTGTAGTTATCACGTTATGTATTGGTCATTGTTCATCATAAAGGCAGAGAAAAGTATTCTAACCTTGTGGCCAGAGTTAATTTGTATGAAGCCACTGTCGGGAAGAGCGGTGCCCGTGTGGAGACAGGCGGGTTGAATTCTGGCTGTGAAGGTCACCCTGAAATCAAACAAATGGTAAATTATTGTTTTTTTTTTCTATTGAAAACAAGAAAATTAATTTTAGAAAAAAAAAATGATGCAATAATGTTCCTTAACCCTTTAGGTGCGGTATGCCGATATTCCGGCAAGACGCATGACACACGTGAACATTCTACACGCGTCCCCGTCACCTGTTCATTAGACATTGGAAATATTGGAGTTAATTTTTTTGCAAATAAAATAACAATAAATAAAAAACAATATATATGGTTACTCTATTTTCCACGAATTATTGACTGTTAAATTTCAATAATAATTAAAAACAGGTACTTATTTCGGTTGTGACTCTGTCTGTAACTCCAATTCAATGAATTAGAATTATGTGCTTTTAATTCAAGTGTTATCATTTTCAAAACACCAAATGTTTTTTGGAGAATTTAAACAATTGGTAAACCCACCTAGGTTGGTACATATATTGTATTTTTAACGGAAGATATATATTTTTTCCAGGAATGAAACTGTTTATTGAAAATCTACAGTTTCATTCCGATGTTGATGAAATTTTGCACACTTGACCTCCAAAACAAAGGTGAAGATGTTTACATTAAAATTAAAAATACTCTGCGTTAAACTCGGGCAAGGCCGAGGACTGCTCCCTATCGTCTGGAGCCAGTGAAACTTTGGTATCCGCAATTGGGGTATGTTGTGAAGCTGAAGGTAGTGCAAGCAACGTTTCATTTCTGAATGGTGGTCTTACACCAGGGCGATACTGAGAGTATCTTCCACAATGGAACGTGCCATAAATATATTATTTTAAATTATTAAAATTGTGAAATAACACATATTAATCAAATTAAATTTACTTACACACTCCGGTATTTCATTTTTTTACATTAGCTCCACACAATAGGCCCTGAGGAAAATAATTCCCTTTTTTGCCTATTTCATCTCTTGAGATGCTGTGTGGAGGGTCTTTTTAGGATAGGAATAAGAAGAAGTTCTAAGAAGGAAAAAGGTATGAAGGGTGGGTAGGAATCTTGGGTAGTAGGAATCAGTGTGTTCAGGAGTGACAGACATATGAATCTATCCCTCCCACTGCGGTGCAAGGCGATGTTCCGAGAGAGTACGGCTAGAAAAGTCAAAGGGACACCCCCAACTATAAAGTCTAACTACCCCCTGCTAAGTCAACAAACGTTTCGAACCACTTAGAGTGTCATAATGGTAGAGATGTTGGTTATCTAATAAATAGTTCCCAGGGCGGCGGTACCCATACCCGCCACCCAAATTATTTGGATTGCTAGTCGAGAGTCTTACCCGTCGGTCATGGAGACCATCATATTTTTAATATAGATAAGAGACAGCTCAGTTGTTATAGTAAAGGCCCGAATAGCATGGAATTACAATTACGGTCGCACCTATGGGCGTATTCATTTTATGTCTTTTTTGTTGATGTGTTATGTTTACTTTTCATTATTGCAATATTTTATATAATTATGAAATACTTACCGCCTGTCAAGTTGAAGGAGGGCGATACTGTTGTACGCGTATGAGTAATCATAGTTGTATAGCGGGTGAATGTGTTGTGATTTGACGCCATATATCTCATCTGGATTGTAATGGGGTGTAAATTTCCAACCCAATCCAACAAAGTTAACTTTACCGGAGCTGAAACAAAAGAAGTGCAGGTTAAATTAACATTGCAAACTGAATAAATTTACTTTTATATTTTCTAATCTATATACCTATATATATTTAAAAAAAAAATAATAATCCCTGTTTATCTTGGTCACGCCATAACTACAGAATACCTTTACTTATTACATTCATTTTTTTTAAGTTTTTAAACTTTGTAGAAGGTTCTTACGGAAAGAAAAATTAAGAAAATTGCGCAGAAAATTAGATGATTTCAGAAAACTTAACGACTATTTTAACTTCGCACGTTTGACAGTTCGCGCTTTTGATGAATGTGAATTTAGCAGGCAGATGTTTTTTTTTTTTTTTTAAGAATTTTCTATGGAGCTATCAAATTATGGATATTTTAAATAGGTACCTATGTTAGCTACCAAATCTGATTAATTGTTCATATAATATCCAAAAAAGAATATTTGTAATATACGAAAAATGCAAATTTCGAAAAAAAAAATTGTAAAGGTGGCACGCGAGCTGTTTGAAAACTGAATGTACTGGGACTGAATATGAGGGGGGTGTGCGGGACGGAAAAGCGGGAATGGGGAGAGGGTGAGCGGGGAAGGTGGAAGGGGAACTTAAGAGGGCAGGGGATGCGGGAGGGGAATGGGGCCACGGGAGACGACATGCAGGGAGAAACAATTTATTTCTTTGAATTTGGCACTGCAACGCATGCCGGGAACCAGCTAGTTGTCGAACAAAATCACTTCGTCATTTGAGATTCTTTAGATTAACATACTTGTTATGGGTTTATATTTTAAAGGAAAACAGCTAAATAAATTCAGTTCAATTATTCATTCTCTAAAAACAAGAAAAAAAATCATTTTAAAGCTTTTTATAATTAATTGCATTGGTAATTCGGCTTTATTTTAATATATAAAACAAAGTCGGGTAAGTTACACTATTTATAACTCGAGATCGGCGGGACCGATTTTGATGATCTTAGAATTGTTGGATTTGTCTCCGCCCCGGATAACAGAATAACACTATTAAAACAACGCAAAAATTTACGAAAAAGAAAGTTATGAGGAAAATAAATTTTTTCATACATTTTGTATGGAACGAATTCTCATATTTTGAAAGAACTGCAGCAATATAGTGATAGGTATAATATTTAACTATGCGTGAATTCCAAAAATTCAAATACATCAAATGTCAATGCTCTGAATGTTTTGCTTTTGTTCTTAATCATATAATGCTGCCCCTCTTTCTTACACATTAAATGTCAATAGTAGAAAATGAGACAAACGGTGAACGTATGTCTCTGCACCCATCCAAAGGAAAAATACAATAATAACAAATCTCGGAACTGAAACGCATTTTTTTAACGTAAGCTCCACTCAGGACCTATGTCATTTTAGGGGATGCTGTGTAGAGGGTCTTTTTAAGGAAGGGTAGGATAGGAAGTTCTGGGAATGAATAAGGCATGAGGGGTGGATAGGAATCTGGAGGTCAGTGTATCTGGGAGTGATTCCATCCCTCCAACTGCGGTGCAAAGCCGTTGATTTGACCGGAATTAATCTTTTACCTTGACCTTTCCAGCCGGACTCTTTCGACTCATTGGTCGAAAGAGTCCGGCTGGAGAGGTCAAAATGCTTCCCCCAACCAGTCTATCTCGATCCAGCCCGCCGCGCAGCATGTGGGCAGACGCATCTGCCACCAAGACCCGCACAAAAGTCACCTCATGAACCCGGGCACCCCTGCTAAATCACCAAACGTAGCGAACTACTTGGAGTGACTTATGGCAGAGGTGTTGGTTATCCAATAGATGGTTCCCGGGGCGGCGGCACCCGTACCCGCTTCCTTTCGAAAATTCCCGTAAGTAAGTGGAAAAGTAAGAAAATCACAAAAAATAAATCCGTACACAACGCCATCTCTGATACTGACAAAAACAAAAAACGGACAGTTGCGCATCGATAATTGCTTCATTTTTAACATAATAAAATTTATATTTTTTAACATAATAAAAATGTATAATTTTTCACTTAATAAAAAAAACTTAATTTAATTCAACGGTTATTGATTCTGAGGCAGTACGAAGTTCGTCGGGTCAGCTAGTGGTAAATAAAATAAAGCCGAATTTTCTGTAGGTAAATTGTATAATTTATACATTTTTAAACGACTTCAAAAAGGAGGAGGTTCTCAATTCGACTGTATTTTTTTAATGTTTGTTACCTCAGAAATTTCAACTGCGTCAACCGATTTTGATGATTCTTTTTTTTATTTGAAAACTGGTGCTTTCTGTGTGGTCCAATTTCAATTTGGTCCAGTTCTGACGATGGCATCCATGAGAAAACCATACAAGTCTTAAATTGGCATTAAGTATGTGCGCGACAAATGGACGAATAACTCAATATTACGCCAACCGATTTCGATGATTTTTTTTTATTGGAAAGGATGTACTTCAAGGGTTGTTTTCTGAGAGTTTGGTTAGGTTCTAAAAATGGGATCCATGACAAAGTAACGGAACTCTTCAATTCTTAGGAGCAAATTAACGATACTCGGCCGAATCTTATATAGGCTATCCGGATCTTTGAGTCACCTACTATAACATCGTTATGGTCAAGTAATGTCTCAATCACCCGGCGCACCGCACCGTACCCCGCGTATCGCAGCCCGCGCACTGCACCCGAACATTCTGTAGGTAGGGATCACTCGGGTTCGCTCGATCACCTACTATACACTTTACACTTTTTTCGTAAAATTCCAAAAAATATTGTGTCGCGTGCCATTGGTTTGCCATCCCTGGCGTATGCTATTTATTCGTGCAACAGAGAAGGATAGCGATACATTAGTAAATACTTTAATTAACTACATAATATGTAGTTAATTAAAGTATTTTAAAATAATAAAATAATGCTCAGTATCGCTATCGTCTTGCAGGAATTTTTTAGACAACCCGCTCGAGATATATTTGCTAATATATTAAATTTGGTATAAAATACTTTCATTCATTCAATTTTTTTTTTTAATTTTTTTTTTTTTAAGAAAGATAAATATTCCCGGGTTACGAATAATCCAACAATGTTGTGATGGAGGATTTAGCCAGCCTAAGAATCGAACACGCGACGCTCGGGTGGGACCCAAGCACTATGCCCACTCAACCACTGACCAGATGAGTGAAGGTCGTGTCTAGTCGGATCTTGGACCATAATTTCCTCTGAAATTTCGGTTTTTATAGGTATTTAAATACCTACTTAGTTATGAACCGTACACTTTAAAAACATTCTTAAATTTCTATTAAAGAATAATTATACACTTTGTTCAAGAAAGCGTAACTATCTTAACTATAGTTATTTTATCAAACTTTCTTTAGGCAGGTGGGTACCAAATATGAACATAAAAGTACAAAAATTCACGACAATTTCATATTTTCACAATTTTATCTTTAAATAACCATTATTACAACCACCATCTTGAATCGGAAACAGAACTGGAAATGTACATACAGAAAACAGGCTACGCTCAATCAATAATTATGTGAAGTAGATTCACCGGTTGCTCGCTTATACCACGAGTTTCCAAACACCGTGTTTAGCGCCAATTTTGTGAAATAACACCTATAAAAAACTTAAATCTTAAAAAAAAAAATTATTGTTCAAATATCAAAGCAATTCAACCACCATAATGCAGGCATCAGCCTGGCATGGTGATCGAAAAATCCACAAATAATGTAAACATAATAATAGGCAATGAATAAAGATAAATTAAAATTAATAAAATACCTTTGTCTGTGTTCATCATTGCGGTCATTATTTCAAGGACAAGTTGAATTTTATAATAAAGAAACTAAACTCACCCAAGATATCCATTGATGGCTAATGCAGAACACAACACCCACTGGTCACTCACTAGACTTACAGGACCATATTTGCTCCAAATAATGTTTCCTCTCTGACCTGATCCAATCTGTCCCTGGGAACACAACATGACATCCAAATATTATTCTCTAAACGAGGGTTGTTTTAATTATTACTCTAAAAATATTTGATGATTTTGTTATTTCATCTTCTTTTTAATTTTTTTTTAAAGATGAAGCCATAGTAAATAATGCAAAATCATATGTTTTTGTTTTGAAAATTTGATCGCTTAGAAGTATTGTAGATGCTTCAATTAAATACTGCGTGTAGAACATACCTTGGCCCTTAAAAATATCGGTCATTTTTTTATAAGTCTTTTAATAAGCCTATAAAAAAATAAAGTATAAGGTCTAAAAAACACACTTTCAAGTCCAAACTCTCCTATTTATAAACCTCTTTTCGGATATGGTTTTATTGTGTAATGTGGCAAATTCAGTTTATTTTATAATAATCGCAAAAAAACTTGATATTTACACCCAATCTTCCCAAAATAAAGTAAAATATGCATTTTCGCGTTGATATTTTACAATACGGCCGCTAGTCGACGATTCAAAATGAACCCTATGGCGTCCACCGAAGAACTACTGTCCACGGCACAGTAGTGAACTAGTGGATCGCCTTAATATGTAACGACGGCCAACGTAGTCAAGGGTAAGGCTCTTGACTCGCAATTTACTGGGCAAATAAAGTTAATTCATGTTATTTCACAATGAATTCATTTAAAAAATATAATAAGTATATAGTTTATTTGTGGCACGTTCCAAAGTGGAAGGTACTCTCAGTATCGCCCTGGTGTAAGACTACCATTAAAAATTGAAACGTTACTTGAAATGGCTTTAGCCGTGTTTATTGACCAGATCTGAATAGTCAGGTACTTCCCCACCTTCCTCTTTCCCATATTCTTACCTAATACCGAATACCTCACAAGAATCCCAGTTGCTCCCGTCTGGAGCAACTGGGACTCTTGTGAGGTATTCACATAAAAAAAATAAAAAAAGTAACCGCACAACTACGGCATCATAAATATGGCTACTTTGTGTGACTGAAGGTAGTGGAGAGGGGAAGAAGATGTGGAGGAGGAAGATGGGGAAATACAATGCTATTCAGATTTAGTCACCAAAAGCGGCTAAAGCTATTTCAAGCAACGTTTCAATTTTGAGTGGTGGTCTTGCACCAGGGTAATACTGAGAGTAGGTATGTTCCACTTTTGAATCAGTTAAAATTATATATTATTTTAAAAGAATAGATTGTAAAATAACACAACATCTATCTATCTATATAAATAAAAATGAATCGCCGAAATGTATGTACGCGCATAACTTCCGAACTACTGCACCAAATTGGATAATTCTTTTTTTGTTTTGTTCGTTGTTGCCAGGACAAGGTTTGTATAAAACTACTGGTGAGCTCTGGCATTATGAAAGTTGTATAAAAAATTGCAATAGGTGGCAAGCGAGCTATTTGAAAACTGAATGTATGGAATACGGGAGGGGAACTCGGGTAGGGGGATCATCGCGGGAGGAGGGGGGAGAGGAACTCGGGAGGAGGGGGGAAGAGGGGGGGTATAGTGGGAAGAGGGAAGGTGGAGAAGGTGGAGTGAAACGCGAGAGGGGAAAGGGATGCGGGAAAGGAAGGGGAACGGGTTGAATGGGAAAGGACACGCAGGGAGAAACAATTTCTTTATTAAATGGCATAGCAACGCATGCCGGGTACCAGCTAGTAATCAAATAAAAACACACCAGAATTTGAACCCTTGACTTCCTTATTACTAGTCGAGAGCTTTACCCCTCGACCACTGATGCCACTGTTTTTATGTTAACTGCCCGGAGCCAGTAGGACTGTATCACTTGAAGTGAAATATCGTAAAACATTTCAGCATCACCCCGGTGAAAGGCCAACATTCAGAATTCAAACTTTGCTTGAAATGGCTTTAGCCGTGTTTGATGTCTAGAACTGAATAGCCAATATCTTTCCCACCTTCCTATTACCCATCTCTTCCTCACTTCACTACCTTCAGCCTCGTAATATACCACAATAATAATGCCATAGTCCTACTAGCTCCAGACGTTGAGAACAGTTGGGCCTTTTGTGCGGTAATGATTTTTAAAAAACTGTGCTATATAATTTATAGGTTAGTATTATTATTAAGGCATCTCCAATATGGGGGTCAACGTCATAACGCCATTCCGGAGTTTTCCTGAGAGGGTGGGAGATTAACAAGTGAGACTGAATGAAGTGGAGAAGAAAGGTGAAGGTTAGAAGTGTATGCCTATTCAGATCTGGTATCACGGCTTTTGTCATTTTTAATTCTGAATGAGTCTTCACTAGGGCGATACTGGCCTACTAGCATACTAGCATCTACTACCCTGGAACGTGATGCACATAAACCGTTAATAGTTTTATATCAATATTACATAATATAACATCTGTGAAGAATAATAAAATGAATAGAATATAAATTATTTCAACACACAATATTCGATTTCGTGACCTCTGAATCCAGGGCCAAGGATTTTACCAGGCTGTGAATGTGTTCAGAGAAAAGTCAGTTCTAAACCCTACATTTAAATTATGTTTTGTGCATTTGAAGTTTCAAACTTCAAATTTAATTAAAAAAATATAATTTAATATTTTGCCAAAAAAATTTTATAAATAATTACATTTTTTTTTTTTTTTAAGAAAGACAAACATTACCGGATTACGAATAACCCAACAATGTTTGAAAATCTCCTACTACCACCACAGAAAACCGAAAATGTTGCTTGTGTTGTGATGGAGGATTTATCCAGCCGAGGAATCGAACACGCGACGCTCGGGTGGTACCCAACCGCTATGCCTACTCAACCACTGACCAGTCAGTCACATTTCACGAATAATTTTATAAATACTGAGTTCTAAACATTAAGCATCAAATTCTTTTATAAAATATCTAACTAACTAACTAACCATCACGCCGTTTCCCCGCAGGAGAAGGCAGATAGGACGGACCGCAACAACTCGGTCTTGGCACACACTCTTTGCCTCACTCACATTCATACATCGTCTCATACATTCTCTTCTATTATTCTGACTTTTGACATGGCCTGACTCATGCCATGTCTTGCTCGGGCGTCCCCTACTTCTTCTACCATTCACATTCGCGTCGTATATTCTTCTTACACTACTTTCTTCGTTCATTCGCTCTGCATGCCCAAACCATCTGAGGGTCCCTTTCTTAATCTTACTCATTATGCTTACATCAGCCTTACATTCTTTGCGGATATCCACATTTCTCACACGATCATACATTGTTTAACACACATACGTCTCAGGGATCTCATTTCAACAGCATTCAGTTTACTTTCATTCTTCCTCTGCCAGTTCCATGCCTCACTTCCATACATCAGGGTAGGTACCAGAACTCCATTGTGGACTGCTAGCTTCGCTTCTTTTGACAATTTTTCATTTGCGCCAACGGCATTCAGTCCACCATTAATGGAGTTACCGGCATTTTTTTATTTTTTTTATTAACCCCACACAGGAGGCCCTGAGGAAAATAATTTCCCTCAGGACCTATGTCATCTGGGATGCTGTGTGGAGGGTCTTTTTGAGGAGAGGAAGGAATGCACATTGGTCTTGAAGAGACCCATGTTGTAGGAAGGAGGAAACACAGAGGCCGGTAAATCATTCCACAGCCGAGCTGTTGAACACAAGAACGAGTCGAAGAAACGACCCGTTCTCATGTGACAAATGTCAACTGTGTACAAATGTTGGGCACACTTTTGGCGTGTCTCCGACTATGCACCGGTGCCGAAGGGATCAATGATGCTAGTTCCTCGGAGCATCATCCATTGTAATACCGGTAGAACAAGGATAGCATTCCCACCCGACGCCTGTGTTCTAAAGATTGCAATCCGTCTGTTAAGATGGGAGAATCTATCAAACGGACCGCCCGTTTCTGCACAGAGTCGAGGGTATTTTTCAGGTATTTTGGAGCTCCAGACCAGAGGGGGCTGCCAAATTCAACCGTGGGGCGCACTTGCGATTTGTACAGGGTTAGCAGTTGTGTACTATTAAAGTATCTGCGGGCCCTGTACAGTACGCCCAGTTTTTGGGAGGCTAACTTTACTCTGCATTCACCCTTCTTTCAATATCTCTATCAGCCTTCCCATCTCTCATAATAAAATATCATTTTTTGTAATATTGGTTTAGAGCGAACGCTGTTGACAAATGTGCTTTACAAACTAATAACAACTTCTTTACCAAACATGTTTTCAGATGACCAAGGTAAAAAATAATGAAACTTTGAAATAACAGCTTCAGAATAAATAAATGTATTGCAATGAATAATTATGTGTCGGTTTGAATGGTGATTATTTCAAGAATGACGGTCTCTCGTGTCTAGGATGAATAGATTTCGCTTGAGGTAATCCAACCGCTTTCCCGCCCCGGTATAAGTAACAGATGGTTACTCCTTCAGGGCTCTCACAAGGATTCTAATTTTTTTTTATAAACGAAGCTACACTTATGACGCACAAAGCTAAACCCTCAAATGTCCTTGTAAAATAGGAGTTAGTCTGAAAATGGAATGACGAGTTAGTGTAATGAATGATGAACATAAATGAGATAATACAGAGAATATGATTAATATTATTTTATAAAAGTGTGTTGAAAAATGTGTCGACACATATCAAACTCGCCTAAGTCCCGTTTAAACAGTTTTCGGATAATGACGATTTTTCGAGTTTCAACTTTTAGCTAGTAAAAACCTGTGAATATGACGTCATGTTATGAATATTGTACCTGGGAACACAGAAAAATAAAAATCAAAATATATTTCTTATAGTAAATTTGCATTTTCGATGATTTTTTAATGGACTTTGGCGCATTTGATATAATAACTATGGACTTAATCGATATTTAAATAGAATTACTGGACTTAGGCGTGTTTGAATTAAAAAAGTAGGACTTTGGTGAGTTTGAACAACCACAAATGGCGGCCATGACAGAGTGAAGACGATGTGTGATTGGCTGTAATGGACTTTGGCTCATGTGATTTGAAGCGGGTGTGGGACTTAGGTTGGTTTGAAAAAATCTGTTAACTTTCACCCTTAATTTCTTTGGGAAACCGTGGAAAAAAAAAACCTTTTGCTTTAGATTCATCTAAAGCAAAAGATTCGTTTTTTTTTTGCTGAATCGAATTCACAAAAAAAAACAAAAATGGTTGGTGGTGGACTTTGGCGAGTTTGATATGTATCGACACAAATATAAGAAAAAAACAATGCCACCACTCAAAACAATGGATAAATGATAACTGCAAAAATACTAAGATTACAAGTAGTCACCTTTTTTATTTTTTTTTTACAAGAGATCCAAACAGGAGGCCCTGTGGAAAATAATTTCCCTCAGGGCCTATGTCATCTTTGGGGAAGCTGTGTGGAGGATTTTTTTAAGGAAAGGAAGGAGAGGAGAGTTCTGGGAAGGAAAAAGGTTTAAGGGGTGGGTAGGAATCTGGGGTTCAGCATGTCCTGGTCATCCGCCTCCAAGGCCTAGACAAACCTCACCCCATGAACCCGGGCACCCCTGTTAAATCACCAAACGTAGCGAACCACTTGGGGTGACCTATTTCAGAGGTGTTGGTTATCCAATAAAGGTTCCCGGGGCGGCGGTACTCATTCCCGCCTCCCAAATTGAAAAAAGTAAACCTGATTTCATAATGACTTGGAAAAAATCCTGTGGATAGATTTTTCTACTAAGTTTCCGAAAATGTTACTAGATTTTTTTTAGAAATTTATATATATATATATTTTTTTTTTCTTTTTAATAAATAAATCCGTTTTTTGGGCTCGTATATTCAATTAATTTTGTGAAATTAAACACATTTTTTTTTATATGGTAACACCTTGATTTTCGGCGAATTTTTCAATTTGACACTAAAAATTCACTAGATTTATTGTTTGTTACCTTGCGAACTTATGTTTTTTTCGACGTTTTGACAGATGGTGTAAATTGAATATCGTATAAATGCTTTCCGCAGCCTCTGACTTAGGAACATAATGGTAATAGTGCTGATTTTAACAAAATCAAATTTTATAATAATATGGTAATAGTGCTGATTTTAATAAAATCATTTTTTTTAATATGGTGGTAGTACTGATTTTATCAAAATCAAGTTAAAATGAGCTAAAATCAGCACTATTACCATTTTAGCACTATTTAATAATATATGGTAATAGGGCTGATTTTAGCTGATTTTAACAAAATTAAATTTTATAATATGGTAGTAGTGCTGATTTTAACTAAATCAAATTTTATTATGTGGTAATAGTTCTGATTTTAACAATCAAATTTAATAACACATAAAAAATAGTACAATTTTTAAATCCAATGTAGACGTTGAACATTATAAAGATCCTAATCTTCTATGTCTATATATATATATAAATAAAAATGAATCGCCGAAATGTATGTACGCGCATAACTTCCGAACGACTGCACCAAATTGGATAATTCTTTTTTTTGTGTGTTCGTTATTGCCAAGACAAGGTTTGTATACAACTACTGGTGAGCTCTGGCATTATGAAATTTGTTTAAAAAAATTGAAGTAGATGGCATGCGAGCTGTTTGAAAACTGAATGTACCGGGACTGAATAGAATGCGAGAGGAAGGAGGGGAACTCGGGTATGGGGTTCGCGGGAGGGGGGGGAGGGGAACCCGGGAGGGGGGGAATCTGGGAGGGGGAGGGGAAATGGGGAGGGGGGGTTCACGGATGAGGAAAGAGGGGGAGAGAGAAGGTGGAGGAATCCGAGTGGGAACGCGAGAGGGGAAGGGGACGCTGGAGAGGAAGGGGAGGCGGAAAGGGAATGGAACGGGACGAATGGGAAATTACACGCAGGGAGAATCAATTTCTTTATTAAATGGCTTAGCAACGCATGCCGGGGACCAGCTAGTGATCAATAAGATGGATCAAGGAAATACATATTTATGAGATGTAATACTTTTGGTATGCCTCGTTATATTCCTGTGCCATTCATGTGGAATACGTCATTTTTTAAAAATGATTTTCGGCTATGTAATTTTCTAAAATTACGTACCTACCGTCATTCCGGTTTATAAAAAATGGTCCGATTTTTCGGATTGAAAGTTTCAAAAAATCGCCAGCGTTTCAAAAATATGATCAAAAAAAAAAAAAAAATAGTCTTAAAATATTTGCCTAAACCAGAAAAAAATTAAAAAATGTTACGAAAGTTACCTATTATGTAATTTTTTCTATCAAGGGAAAACTACTACTTTTTCAACTTTACTTTTTCATTTGAAATTGTTTAGGTACATATTTTCTTAATTAGTAACATTTATTTTTGAAGAGCTTAAAAACTTTCTTTTTCGTTATTTGTTTTTGGGGTGTTATGTCGTGTTGCGCTACCTCCTTCTTTAGCCAACGTTTCGGACATCGTTGCAGTGTCCATCATCAGGGCAGATCCGGCAGATCCGGTAGATGTGTCGGATCTGCCGGATCTGCCCTGATGATGGACACTGCAACGATGTCCGAAACGTTGGCTAAAGAAGGAGGAAGCGCAACACGGCATAACACCCCAAAAACAAATAACGAAAATGCTTTTGGCCGTGAAATCTTAAAACTTATCCAGCTTAAAAACTGTTCAAGGGAAGTATGTTATATCCCTTAAGATTAAGAAAGAGATGCTTAGAGGTTTATGCATGTAGAGTAGACAAACGAAGAAAGTAGTGTAGGGAGAATATAGGACGCAGAGTTAATGGAAGTTACTTGAGTCGGGTCAAGCGTCAGAACAATACAAGAAGAGTGTTTATATATTATGAGATGAAATAAGAATGTGATTGATGCAAGGAGTGTGTGCCGAGACAGAATTTTGTAGTGGTCTATCCTCTCCGCATACCACTGCTGAGAAACGGCATGATGGTCAGTTAGTTGGGAGGTGGATATGTGTACCGCCGCTCTATGAACCATTTATTGAATAGCCAAAATCTCCATCATAGGTCGCCCCGAGTGGTTAGCCTGATAACTTGGCAGGGGTGCCCGGGTTCATCGGGTGAGGTGTGTTCAGGTTTTGGCAGCGGATTTTCCTGCCAATAAGCTGCGTGGCGGGCTGGCTCGAGGGAGCCTGATTTGGGGAGATCCTTTGACCTATGCAGCTGGACTCTCTAGACCACCGCAGCGAGAGGGATGGATTCATACGTCCGTCACGTATGGACACACTAATCCCTAGAATCCTACTTACCCCTCATATCTTTTCCTTACCAGAACTTCCTCTTCCTTTCCCCAAAAAGATTCTCTACCCAGAATCCCCAAATATGAAATGGGCCCTGAGAGAAATTATTTTCCTTGTGGCCCTCCTGGTAATAAAATAATTCAATAAAAGGTCGAAAATAATAGAATCAAATGATATAGACCTGAAACTGAGAATACTCCTCATCAAGACCTATGTATGGAGTATCTTGATATACGGCTGTGAAACATGGTGCCTATCCGAAAGAGATAAACGGAGACTAGAGGCTTTTGAGATGTGGTCCTATAGAAGACTATTAGAAATTTCCTGGAGAGACCACATAACAAATGAAGAGGTTCTCCAAAGAATCGAAGGAGGAAGGCACCTGCTCAGGACCTTGTCCGAAAGGCGCGCAAGATGGATCGGCCATGTAATAAGACAAGAAGGCCTCTTGCATGCCATAATGGAGGGTATGACCGAGGGGACAAACGCTAGGGGACGCCCACGCCGAGAGTACCTGGAGGACCTGCTAGTGGACGTGCGCTGCTCATCATATGCAGACTTCAAAAGAGCCGCACAAGACAGAGAAGAGTGGAAGAAACGAATAGATGACATTGCTGCAAACCAATCTCAGGATTGAAACCAGAGAGAGAGAGAGGACCTCCTGCGTGGGGTTGAAAATAATTATAGCTATTTCAATTAAAAAAAATACTATTTTAGGTTATGAATAAAGCTACATAATGTCTGTAACTTACATAGTACGGAGCCTCTGCTGCAGTTGCCATAGGAGTCTGGTGATATACTATATTGGAGTCTGGTGTGAGTAGAGGACAACCGGAGCGTGTTTCTTGGCCCCGGTGAATCTTCTCTGCCAGCTCTATGCAGTCTGTAGAGAAAACAAAACATTAAAAAAACTTTTCAAGTGCCTACAGTTATTCATGGGACTAAATAACTCATAGAGTGGAAGATATTTCTAGCAGATATGGATATCCAGGTAGTTCCTCTTCGCTTCGTTACCTCTGCCAGCCTCACAACTTTACACAATATGAAAGTCCAGTGGAAATCATTGAATACGATTTTCCTCTTTATAATTTGTAAAAGTTAAGTATTTTGGTTTGATATATTTAAAAAATATGTACGTACATCTCTTACCACAGTAAATATAATATATTATTTTTTTAAATATAAAAAGGACTTTTTACCCATTCAATAAAGGGAAAACACTAATTTATTTTTAATCATGGGCAATTTAGTCTAAAGTCTCTAGAGAATAAATCGATTTGTATTTGTAATCGACATAAAGTACTATATATGAAAATCTGTTAGATTACAGAAGAGAACCTTGAAAATAAATAAACCCACCCACAGTTCTGTCATAAATCATCCGAATACATAGATATGGGTGTTATGCCGTGTTGAGCTACCTCCTTCTTTAGCCAATATGTTTACATAGCTCACACAGATCAACACATCTGCCCTGATGATGGACACTGTAACGATGTCCGAAACTTTGGCTAAAGGAGGAGGTAGTTCAACACGGCATAACACCCCCAAAATAAACAACAACAAAAAATCTGACTGCATAGTTTGAATTTTGCGGAAATATACCTCTTAAAATTTTTAATCTACGTTTTAGGTTTATTTATAACAAATCAGATACAATGTTTTTTTCAAAGCCCTCTCTTGTTAAGTAACAGATGTTCAAAAGAGCCCTTTAGGTAGAGTATATTGAAATACGTCGCAAAAGTTTTAGAATATTTCAGTTCAGGTTTTGTGATACTCACAGTCCGCGGCCTTGGAGCCAACCAGTACCGGCAGCTGAGTGACAAGTTGCTTCGGCAGTGGCGAACTGTTAGTATCCGTGCAGCACACCAACTCTGACTCGTTATCAGTTAAGTCACATCTCTGTAAGCAAAGGTAGGTCCCGTTAGTGGCTCGTAAGTAAAACATTTTGTTATTGTCAGAGACACAAGGAGATGATCAGTACCTGAGGTAAAATTTTCTTACTGGCGTCCTCCTGCGCTGTCTGGCAGTTGGCGAAAGGTCTGCACACTCCGGCTATTCCTGTGTGCTTTAGTGTGCAATTACTCCCTGAAAACAAACAGACACACAAGGGTTACATAACAATACAACATGACTATGGAGATTCTATCTGAAATCTAGAAGTAATGTACATCAGTGGAATATTTGAAAATCTACAGTAGGAGGTATCTTCAAGAATAGCTAAGGATAAGGTTGCAAACACTCAGATGTTGGTAGTCGTTGGTATTCCACCTCAATGACTCACAGCTTTTAGCAAATAGGGTATTGTGGTGATGAGGGAGCCTAGGAAATCATCGAACCATCGCATCGCCTTCTGGATTTGTAGTGAATGATGATTAAGTTATGGGTACCGTACCTTCTACAATTGTCTCCAGAGGGCAGCAGACATTGTGAACGGAGCCCTCTACGTAGCATGTCTGAAAACAAAACAGTTGTGATATTATTTTAAATGACCATATGAGTATTAACCTCATCCCGCACGACGGCATCATTCTCTGCTGGGAAATTCAAAAATTTTATTTTGACTCTCGCTTGGTGTTTTTCGTCGAAAGGAGATCTTAAAAGTCTCAAGTTATCCTTTACAAATCCTCGCAAATCTTAACAAATTATCAATTTGATGTGAAACACTCCCACTATTACACAATGCTGCACGAATGAACGCAACATCTGATATCAAAAGATTTTGGCACGTGCAATTTTGATAAACAAATAAGTAAAAATTTTCAGTGAAAAGAACTGTTATCAAAGGTAACAATTTTTTTCACATATTAATGAAGACTCTCTATCTTACACTTGGTGTTTTTTTTATTAAAAAACATTTATAACATTTACACATGAAACATGCGACATCACTTGATGCTATCATACATCTGATGAAGGTCACTCTCGTGGGAATGATTGATCGTAAATTATTGCTAATTAGTGATTGGAAATTGTGTCCACCTGATGTTCAAAATAAGAGGATCAATACTGTTTCCATCTGAATTTAAAAAAAAATTAAAAAACTTTAAAAAAAACTTAAAAAAACTCTAAAAAAAACTTTAAAAAAAAACATTTAAAAAAAACTCTGCGATAGTCCCGAGCAACGCCGGGGACCAAAAGCAGAGAAGTCAACAAAACTCGAAGCTCGAACTCGAAACTCAAAGCTCGAAGCCCTAAACTAAAAGCTTAAAGGTAAAAAAAAAAAAAAGTCAACCAACTTCATGGTCATGGTTCAGTTCATCATTCAACGCGGTGACCACCCTGAGGGAAGATCCGTTAATTTAAATTGTATTTATTTCTATACTTCATGTAATTAATCGTTACTTTTTATTAAAATTATTTCTTCAAATGTAATGGTACAAAAAATTCGAAATTATTAAGTCAGAGAAAGAATAGCTGATTGGTTAGCTGATAATGTTATTAAATTAAGTGGAAGTGGATGATAGAAAAAGTTGGGGACACCCGAGTAAGACGTGGCACTGATGTGTGGTAGAATGAGGCGCATGTGAACTAAGAAAGGTGTGCAAGAAGAATTTATAAAGTGGAGGAGACTGGTGAAAGAAATCGGGGACGCCCGAGAAAGACGTGGCACTACGAAGTGAATCAAACGCATAGAAAAAAAACTATTTCTATCAATGACAACATAATGATGTACCTTAAAACTACACCCAAAACTTTACTCCAAACCATTCTTAACTGCGAGCGACGCCGGGTTGCGTATTTGCGTTTACAAAACCTATACCGATTCAGTCGCGACAATTTACATTTTAGATATATATATTTTTTAATTTTATTTTTATTTAAATAAAACATACAACGAAGTTGCATTCCCATGAGTTATCAAAACTCATTAGGGGATCGCCAATTGGTACTTTTGAAAAGTTAAAACCAACCCAACCCAATATGCAGACACAATAATTGAAGAAAAATTTTACAAAATATTTCACAGAAGCAACATACAGACACAACATATGAAGAATCACTTTACAAATATTTCACAGAAACATGTCTTATAAGATTTTATGAATTATTATAACCACTCATTTGATGTATGTACTGTTGGTGTCAAAAAGTTAAAATAAAGTATCCTCCATGACGGACTATAGAAATGCATTAAAAAAACAGAATCAGGAAAATACAACAAAAGGTACGGACTCAAAAATATACGGACCTAGTACAAGATGTTTACATACAAAATACATGACAAGATTTAAAAAAGACATAAACTGCGCCCATCATATCTGGATGTACAAAGTTTGGTACTTGGAGATAATCAGGATAGCTATCAGAACAGAGTTTGTACCTACTTATGACTCGTTTGCAAATAATATTTGAAAAAATAGGATTTCAATATGTCACGGCCGATACCGAGACCCGAAAAGATGACTGTAAATCCCTTTTTTTTTTTTTGAGTAAATACCAAATAATTGTGTTTTGAAATTCAATCGTAAGGAGATAGGAATTGAAAGGAAGTCTCTTACCTTTTGACGGCGTACTACGGCGATGCAGGATCGATCCTGGCTTTCAGCACTGACACAAAACCAGGCTTCTACGAACGACAGTTTTTTACGATAAAAAGACGAAATCTTGCGATATTTGCAATATTATCCACGAGAGAGCTGTGACCCATGTCACGAACAAAATTCAACTGCCCAAGTAGGTAGGGTAAACTTGGGCGATAATATTGTTCCATTATTTCTTCATGTAGGTAGGTTCATCTTCTTCTCCTGGTAGAGACTTTTGAGGAAAGGAGGAAGAGAAAGGAATGCATGATTACTGAAGGACTTGAGGAAAATGGATTTAGTTTTCTAAAAGACAGTTTCAGAACCAAACATTCCGCCGACCTTGAGGAAATATGATATTTTCTCAACAACTATATGCGAAAGAAAAGCAATGAAAAACGAAAGCAAAATAACTAATTAGCCTAAGTATTGAACAAGACAAAAATAAAATAAAATTAAAATTAATTAATCGATGGGTAGCTTATACAATTTGACTACGGGCCGCTTAAAAATGCCCTGAGGGGTTCTTACAGTAGCGACACGAACCATTCCATCGGCGCCGGGGAATAATTCAACCACCCTCCCGACAGGCCATCGCATTGGGGTTGCTTGTGAATCATCTATCATGACTAGATCGTCAACGTTCAAGTTAGGAGTTGACGTTGCCCACTTGTTGCGTTGTTGAAGAGTATGTAGATATTCTTTTCGCCAACGATTCCAAAAATGTTGGGACATCTGTTTCAATAGTTGCCAACGCGACAAACGATTCATTGGTACATCCACAAAATTTTCTTCAAGAACAGAAACAAGAGGAGCCCCAATTAAAAAATGTGCAGGAGTTAACGGGTCCAATTCGGATGGATCCGACGACAACACTCCAATTGGTCGCGAATTTAAAATGGCTTCAATGCGAGTCAGAACAGTAGTTAATTCTTCGAAGGTCAGGATTTGATCTCCAACAACCCTCTTCAAATGGTGTTTAGTTGACTTAATAACAGCTTCCGACACTCCATTGAAATGGGGTGCGGAGGGCGGAGAAAAATGCCAAGTAATTGAACGAGCGACAGTTGCGTCAACAAGTTTGTCAGTGATTTCAGATGCATGTATGAATTTAGAAAGACCAGTATGATATCTGTTAGTTCCAATAAAATTGGTGCCACAATCGCTATAAATATTTTGGCATATACCGCGTCTAGAGATGAATCTATCTAATGCTGCCACAAACGCTTCAGTAGATAGATCTGAAACTAATTCAAGATGAACGGCTTTGGTCGATAAACAAACATAAAGACATAAATAGGCCTTATAAGTTTTTGCGCCGCGACGTCTACTTTCGCGTACCAAAAAAGGACCTCCAAAATCTGTTCCGACATTTAAAAATGGACGACCTTCTCGAAAACGGGAAGCGGGTAAGTTACCCATCAAAGGGAAGCTACCACGCGGGTTATTTTTAAAACAAGAAATGCATTTACTCAATCGATGTCGAATTACGTTCCTTGCCGAAATTATCCAATATTTTAATGATATTATGGATTGGAGTGCACGAGGACCTGGATGAAGGTACATGCTATGGTAATAATCAATTATTAAAGTTGTCAAATGACATTGCTTCGGTAAAATAATAGGATGTCGAGCATTTTCTGAAATCGGTGCAAGGCGAATTCGACCACCGACTCTCAAAACACCATTTTCATCAATAAATGGGGCGAGTTTTTGAAGCTGTGTTGAGCACATGCGATGGGAAGAGATATTGTTCATATCTTGTTGAAAATAAATTGCTTGAACAAGCTTAATGCAACATTGCAAGGCTAAATTATTTTCTTTTAACGACAGTGGGGATAAACCATTGAAATTGATAATCGATTTCGAACGTAATCTATTGATAAACCGACGGCACCAACATATAAGACGAAGTAATTTCGATAATGATGAAAACTTCAATAAAAATTCTTCGTCACACGTTGACATATTTGTAGATAGAGTAATTAAATTTTTTGACTTATACTCTGGTAACTGGTCCACAGAGATATTTGGAGGCCTAACAAATAACCTTTCCTCCAACGGTGTTGATATAAAGTTAGGTCCTTTCCACCATAACGACGCGTCAGCGATTTCACCGGGAAAAGCTCCTCGCGAACCCAAGTCTGCAGGATTTTCTTGCGATGAAATGTGATACCAATGTTCATAAGGTATATTTTGTATTATTGTTTCAACACGATTTGCTACAAAAGTTTGCAATAGAAAAGAAGGTGTCTTCAGCCATGCCAATACAATAGTTGAATCGGTGAACGCGACAGTCTTTTCTATTTGAAGTCTGTCTTTATATACTTCTTGACAATAAGTCAACAAATTTGCTAATAAAACTGCTCCTAACAATTCCAGTCGCGGGATCGATGTTATCTTTATGGGGGCAACACGAGATTTTGCTAATAAAATGTGGCTGGATATTTCTGTGTTATTAATCACTACCAGATAAACAATTCCACAGTATCCTCTTTCAGAGGCGTCCGCAAACCCAACAAGTATGCATCGACTGGTGGGAGAAGTTGCGACATATCGATCAATTTTTAAATTGGCGAGTGATGGAAGCTCTTTTATATATTTCTTCCATTTCAAATTCATGTCCGAAGGGATTTCTTCGTCCCAACCAATTTGAATTTTCCATAAGTTTTGCATATAGCATTTAGCAATAAAAACGACAGGATTAATAAAACCTAATGGATCATATAGACGTGCAATTGTCGATAAAATTATGCGTTTGGTACAGTGGTCACTAAAAACATTATGAATTTTATATGTAAATTGATCAAGCGACGGTATCCATTGAATAACTAAAATATTAATGTTTTTCTTGTCAGTATCCGACTCAAAACTTAAGGGTACTTCCCGGTAGCTGACAGGAATGTCTTCCAATATTTCAGGATGGTTACTAGACCATTTTCTCAATTCAAAACAACCTTTTTGAAGTAATGCAATTAATTCCACTATACAATGTCGAGCGCTTTCCAAAGTTTGCGCACCACTGATAATATCATCTACGTAGGTATTTTCAATTAATATAGTAGCAGCCTTTGGAAAATTCAATTTTTCATCATTTGCTAATTGATGAAGTGAACGAATGGATAGGTATGGAGCACTTGAGGTGCCATATGTTACTGTTTGTAATTCAAATTCCTTTACAGGATGATCAGATGATTCTCTCCATAAAATATGTTGATAACGGCGAGATTTCTCATCCACCAGTATTTGCCTATACATTTGACGGATGTCAGCTGTAAAAACGATTTTGTGTATTCGAAAATTACACATTAATTCGACAATGTCCCTTTGTAATTTGGGACCGACCAAAAGTATGTCGTTCAATGACGTACCCGAAGACGATTTGGTACTGGCATCAAAAACGACCCTTAAACGAGTTGTAGAACTGGTTTCTTTGATTATTCCATGATGGGGTATGAAATAATTAGCAATAATTGGCGATTGAGGTGGCACTTCGATCATGTGCCCTAATGTAAAATATTTTCTCAAGAACGAAATATATTGAGATTTGAGATCAGAATCTCTATTCAGTCTCCTTTCTAAATGCTTGAGGCGTGACAATGCTATGTCATATGACTTTCCCAATTTTTCCGGGCTTTCCTTAAATGGCAACGAAACGACGTATCTTCCATCTTGGTTACGGTAGGTACTTTCCGTGTATATTTTTTCACAACGAATTTCATCAGGCGATTGAATTTTCTTCAAAGCTGGAACATTTTCAATTTCCCAAAAACATTTAAGCTTTTCATCAATATTTTCCTCCATTGACGTAAAGAATGAATTTATACAATGATTTGATGGTCCAACATTTCCCATCAAAATCCAACCCAATTTAGTTTCTATAGCTATGGGTTCATTTTCTTTCCCCATCAATTTTCCTGAACATAACAATGACGCAAAAATATCACTTCCAAGCAGTATGTCAATAGCTGATGATAAGTAGAATGTTGGATCTCCCAATTTGAGACCCACGATGTGATCCCAATGATGATCGGCGATACGATTTGATGGCATATTCGAACAAATGTTATTTAAAATAAGGAAATCTGTCATAATTCCAGATTCCTTCGAATCGACAGGACGAAATTGTGTTCTTATTAATCCGTTAGAATTAATAGTAGGAATATTTCCAATACCTATCACGGTAAGTGGTTGTTTTTTAGAACGAGTAAAACATAATTTTTTGACACAATTTTCCGAAATAAAGTTTCCCTGACTTGCGCTATCGAGCATAACACGAACCTTCTGAAATACTCCATTTTTATCTAAAACTTCCACATAAGCTGTAGACAAAAGAACCGTTTTGTGAGTTTTATTGTAAAATGTTGTCAACACCAACGGTTCTGAAGAGTTTTCTTGCTGGTCTGAATTTTCCACGATTTTTTTTGGAAAATGTAATAGGGTATGATGTTTTAATTGACATTGTCTGCAAGTGAAACGCGAATGACAATTTTTTGCGTTGTGTTTTCCTTGCGCTAAGCAATTGAGACATAAATTATTTTCCTTTGCGAATAAGTACCTATCCTTTGGAGTAAGGTTTAAGAATTTTTCACACTTGTGCAGTGAGTGTGGCGATTTACAAAGAATGCACTTGATTTCAATGTTTGATACAAACGCATTAATATTATTGCTCGATCGATGTTTTGCATTATATGATTTAGATTGACCCTTATGAGCCTGTAACTGGTTTTCAGGAAAAACTCCAAGTGCCATTTCTTTTGCCAAGCACTGTCCATTTAAGTACTTCAATAAGTGATCAAACGTTGGAATATTCTCCGAACTGTGTTGAATTTCAAAATCAATACGTAATTCTTTTGTTAATTTACGTAATACAATATGTAATAAAAGAAAACTCCACTGGCGAACTGGAAAATTCAAAGCTTCTAACGCAGCAAGATTTTCTTTCAAAATGGAAATAAATTGCCTCAAATTATCCTGAGCTTTTACAGGTTGAATCGACAGAATTAATTCTACGTGTCTATCAGCGATCAAACGTATGTTTTCATACCGTTCCTTTAACAGATTATATGCAACAAAATAATTTTCTTCAGAAATCGGCAAATGTTTAACGTATGTTAAGGCTTCACCCGAAAGGAACTTATTAAATAAAGCATTTTTTGAATAGAACTCAAACCACTATTAGAATCGATCAAAGAATTAAAGGTGTTTATATAATTTGTCCAATCTGTTAATATTCCCGAGAAAATAATCAATTTTAATTTTGGCAACGAAACATTATTTTTGGCCATTAAATGATCCGATTCACTTTTCGAAACATCTGGAAATAATTGGTTATAATACGACTGAATCTCGTAATACATGTTTTGGATTTCAGTATATTTTTCTTGCAAAACTTTAATTTCTAATTCATCTTTCTTATTTGATTCAATTAAAATATGTGAAGTGACGAAATTATCTCTAATATCAGATACGTCCGAAAAACGTGCTTTGAATATATTTTTGTCAACAATATTCAACGTTGTTATAGCTTTGATGGCAGAAGCACGAACACTTTCCATATCTAACAGTGCTAGTTTGTACTTAATAGTGTTAGCCGCCATTATGAATATTTTTAACAACAAACCAAATAATAAAAACCCTGTCAACAAATAACGTCAAACTTGTAAACAAAAATATTAATGTCCGCTGTTATAAACAGCTGACGCGATAAACTAACGCGACCTACGTTACCGACACTAGACAGGCGCTTGTAGCTATAGTAGGTTGTAGGTAACATAAATATACTAACCCCGTAGGTAACAAACTAACGATCGCGGCGGCGAATTGTACGAAGTACCTACTATCTACGAATTCAATAATCAATATTCACGATTGAATGTATATTTCTGAAACAGCTCATAAAACCGGAAAAAGGTCAACGAAATGGAATGATTCAAACTTCAAAACACAATACTCTGGCTTCAAAATTACGTCTACCAAAAAAACGACAAAAAACGAAAATATCCAGCGAGAGGAACCAAAAATGTCACGGCCGATACCGAGACCCGAAAAGATGACTGTAAATCCCTTTTTTTTGTTTTGAGTAAATACCAAATAATTGTGTTTTGAAATTCAATCGTAAGGAGATAGGAATTGAAAGGAAGTCTCTTACCTTTTGATGGCGTACTACGGCGATGCAGGATCGATCCTGGCTTTCAGCACTGACACAAAACCAGGCTTCTACGAACGACAGTTTTTTACGATAAAAAGACGAAATCTTGCGATATTTGCAATATTATCCACGAGAGAGCTGTGACCCATGTCACGAACAAAATTCAACTGCCCAAGTAGGTAGGGTAAACTTGGGCGATAATATTGTTCCATTATTTCCTCATGTAGGTAGGTTCATCTTCTTCTCCTGGTAGAGACTTTTGAGGAAAGGAGGAAGAGAAAGGAATGCATGATTACTGAAGGACTTGAGGAAAATGGATTTAGTTTTCTAAAAGACTGTTTCAGAACCAAACACAATATATCGTTTCGAGAATTGTTAGAAGCATATACCTGTCTTAATTCTTCAGGCAATTTGTTATAGTTAGTGTAGGCAATGTATTGTAATGGTTTCAGTCCGAACTTTGTTGAGTGTATTTTTGATACACTCAACAAAGAAATTAAATTTGAATCTATATACAGATGCTTCTCTAGAAGGTGTTGGAGCTATTTTAAAACAGACACAATCTGATGGAAAAGAAAAACCTATTGCTTACTTTTCGAAAAAATTAAATGGCGCCCAGAAAAAGAAAAAAGCAATTTACTTAGAACGCTTAGCTATAAAAGAAGCAGTGAAATACTGGCAATATTGGTTGATAGGTAAACCATTTACAGTTTATTCAGATCACAAACCACTGGAAAATATGAATCTCAAATCTAGAACCGATGAAGAGCTGGGTGACTTAACATATTACCTATCCCAATATGATTTTCAAATTAAATATTCTCCAGGAAAATATAATATTGAAGCTGATTGTCTAAGCAGAAACCCAGTCTTAGAACCAGATGAGAACCAAGATGAGCAATTAAAAGTTGTCAACCTAATAAAATTAGAAGATATCTTAAAAGACCAGCTCAAAAATGAGAAGATACAGTGCAGGAGCGATAAATTGATATCGAAGAACAATGTTTATTACAAGAAAGTAAAAAAAATAGAGAAAATAATTCTATCAGAAAAATTCAGCATAGACTTCATCAAAAATGTTCATACAGACCTAGGTCACATAGGAATTAATCAAATGCAAAAAATGATAAGCTCATGGTACACATCAGAAAACATGACAAACAATATAAAGAGAACCTGCGAAAGTTGTGCAGTATGTTTAAAGAACAAATCAAGAGCTCAAAATAAATATGGATTGATGTCCTACTTGGATCCCGCAACAAAACCTTTTGAAATATGTTCCATTGATACGATAGGCGGTTTTGGGGGTTCACGGTCAACAAAGAGATACTTGCACCTGCTATCAGATCATTTCACGAGGTTTGCATATATTTTGACGTCAAAAACTCAAAATACCAATGATTTCATCAAACTATTAAACTCCATAGAAACTAATGACATTGGCATGATACTCTCAGACCAATACAGACCAATACCCGGGTCTTAATTCTAGAGAATTCAAAAAAATTTTGGATGAAAAAAATATTCCAATAATTTTTACTGCAGTGAACTCACCTTTCTCAAATGGATTAAATGAAAGATTAAATCAAACGCTGGTCACTAAAATTAGATGCAAAATCAATGAAAATGACTCAAAAGTGGCTTGGACAACTATAGCGCGTAATTGTGTAAAAAACTATAATGAAACGGAGCACACCGTAACTACGATATGCGCCACAGTACCTACTTAACGGCACAGATGTTACGATTTTGCCAAATGAGTTAAAAGTTAAGAAGACCGACATCGATTTGATTCAAGACAGGAAAAAAGCTCAGGAAAATACTATAAAGTCACATAATTACAACAAGATAATTTACGATAAAACCAGGAAACACATTAACTTCAAAGTTGGTGATACTGTTTTTGTGGAGAATGGAAACAAACTTAACAGGAAGAAGCTCGACGAATTGAGAATCGGACCCTACAAAATCATAGAAAAATTATCAAACTCAATTTACAAGATAAATACTGGTCGAAAAAAATTAGAATCAAATTTTTTCCGCATCTCGAAATTAATTCCAGCACCTGCATTGATGAACCATGAAGAGGATATCGAAGATGAATGAAATTTTTTGCAATATTTTTCTTTCCCGGGGGGGGGGGGGGGGGGGGGGGGGAGATGTAAAGGAAATATATTCCCTTTAAATTTGAATCCTATAATGTCAATTAGAATGCAATCATCGATTGTCATTTGTTTTGTTATTCTATTATTTGATTGTTAGAAAAAACCATTCAAAGTGATATAAATAAACATAAATGTCGTTTCTTAGTTAAAATAAACTTTGCAACACAAGTGTTTTATTTAGAAATTAATAAAAAGGAATTAAACCTATCAACATATTATAAATGTAGTTTGTTGTGTTGTCGTGTATTATATTGGTGAACGTCGTTGTTATAGTTAAGTTTTATATTTGTGTGGGTGTTGCAGTGAATAATATTTAAGATGGTGTTTGTTATCTCAAAGCTAGTAATGGCAATACAAGTGCGTGACGGTAAATATCTTTAACATGTGTATCCCAAGGCAAGCCAAAAATGTTACGTAGGGCTCTATTTTGGATTATTTGCACCTCTGATATCATTTTTTTGGTAGCAAAACCCCAGATACCCAAAAGGTATGCCAAATGGGAGTGGATCATAGCATAGTACAATGATCGCAGTATGGCTGTGGGAAGCAATCTACGTAGTCTGTACATTACACCGGTCACCGGAGCAATCTTTGATTTAACATGGTCAAAATGATTTTTCCATGTAAGCCGTGAGTCAATTAAAAGTCAATTAAAAGTCCTAGATACTTTGCGACGTCTGTTTGTTCCAGTTTGTTTACTTCCAGGGAAATGTTTAGGCGTTGTTCTCTCTTATTCCCGAATAGCACATAGTGAGTCTTTTTAATATTAAGGCTAAGTTTATTAATTCTCAGCCACTCGGCTAGATGAGCCAGATCCCTTTCCATGTCCTTTTCCATTTCGTTTAAATTAGTATTATGATAGAATAATATTGTGTCATCAGGATAAAGTTGAAGTGTACCTTTCACTCCCCATTTTGCAATATCATTTATATAAATTAAAAATAATAATGGCCCGAGAATCGAGCCTCATCGAGACGATTTGCTTCGATTGGTAACTTAGCATTAATGCCAAGGATCATGGGGTTAAGGCCTTGGCGGAGGATGCGCCTGACCATCCACTGCCTGGAAGACCAGATCGGGAAATACAGATTGGGGAAGTTCTTTTAACCTCTCCAACCGGGCTCTCTCTATCCATCAAATTGCACCGCAATGAGGGATGGATTCTTACATCTGTTTCACATACTGGAAACACTTAGTCCAGAATCACACCCACCCTCGTACCTTTTTACTTCCCAGATCATTGTTTTCTTCCTTAACTTTAAAAAAACTCATCATACAGTATCCCCAAAGATGATGTACAGTTTGTAGTTAATGTAAAAACAAAACAAAATAGAAGGAACGTCACTGTTTACGTCTGATTTTGACAAACTCTGTATAAAAGCCGAGTAATGCAGGAGAGTTCTGCTAGTTTCACGTAACGAAAAAAACTGTACCTGTGGGAAAATGCCTTTAAAGGAGGCCTCCTTTGCTGACTGGCAGTCGGCGAATGGTTTGCACACTCCTACCCTTCCTGTGTCCGCCATAACACAATGATTTCCTGCAAACAAACAGACACATCAGGGTTATATGACAAAACAAGACGATTAAGATTATACCCACAATCCGGAAGTAATTAATAAAGTGGATTACATGAGAGTTGATGTTTGCCGGGCTACGGTATGAGATATCTTCAAGAATTCCTAGTGAAAATATTGCACAGAGACAGTCAGAGCCGATAGTATTCTATTGCAAGATATAACAGTTTTGTGTTGATGAGTAAGCCTTGACAACCAAACTTACCATCGCCTGCTGGAATCGTAATAATAAAAGAATGATGGTCAAACCTTCAACAACCCCCTCGCAGCAAACAAGTGGGACAGAGCCATCTAAAGCGCAAATCTGAAAATAAAACCAAAAAACAATATTAAAATAAACTTACACATATTTGTATCCCGATGAAGAATAGTTCTGAAACGTGTTAATATTTTTCGTTAAAAATAATGATGTACACAAAGACTTTATTTTTATTTTTACATTAACTCCACACAGGAGGCCCTGAGGAAAGAAATTTCCCTCCGTGCCTGTGTTATCTAAGCTGTTGTGTGGAGGGTCTTTTTGAGGAGAGGAAGGAATAAACATTGGTCTTGAAAAGACCCACGTTGTAAGAAGGAGGAAACACAAAGGCCGGCAAATTGTACCACAGCCGAGCTGTTGAACACAAGAACGAGGAGTCGAAGAAACGACCCGTTTTCGTATGACAAATGTCAACCGTGTACATATTTTGGGCACGCGTTTGGCGTATTTCGCGACTGTACGTCGGTGCCAAGGGGATCAATGACGTTATATCCTCGTAGCGTCTTCCATTGAAATACCGGTAGAACAAGGATAGTATTCCCACCCAACGCCTGTGCTCTAAAGATTGCAATCCGTCTATTAAGATGGGATAATCTATCAAACGGAACGCTAGTTTCTGCACAGAGTCGAGGTTATTTTCAGTTATTTTGGAGCTCCAGACCAGAGGGGGCTGCCAAATTCAACCGCGGGGCGCACTTGTGATTTGTAGCCCAGTTTTTGAGAGGTTAACTTTACTCTGGCTTCGATGTAGCCCCCATATCTGAGCTGGTCACTTAGCGTTACACCAAGCTTATCAATG
Source organism: Limnephilus marmoratus (assembly GCA_917880885.1). Taxonomy (NCBI): domain Eukaryota; kingdom Metazoa; phylum Arthropoda; class Insecta; order Trichoptera; family Limnephilidae; genus Limnephilus; species Limnephilus marmoratus. The sequence goes on from OU862913.1 coordinate 30,922,160, forward strand.
GAGGGTCTGTTCGGAAGATTTATATTATACTTTAAAAAAACATGTATTAAAGCTTTTTTCGTTATTTTTTTTTCGGGGTGTTATGCCATGTTGCGATTCCTCCTTCTTTAGTCAACGTTTCGGACACTGCAACGATGTCCGAAACGTTGGCTAAAAAAGAAGGAGGTAGCGCAACACGGCATAACACCCCAAAAACAAATAACGAAAATACTTTTGGCTGTGAAAATCTTAAAACGTGTGTATTAATGCTGTTTATTTATTGTTTTCAAGTTTAATTTGTAGAACTCCATTTTAATTTTTATTTTATTTTATTTAATTTTTATTTCTTTATTATTATTATTGATTATATAATAAAAAAAAATAAAAAATATGCTGTTTGTTTCATTGTAATGTGAATGAATGGTATAATGTTAAAGCGTATTTTATAACAAATAAAAAAAAAAAAATAAAAAATAAAAAATAAAAAAAATGTTAATGAGATTTAAATTATACAAAACAGAAAAAAGATAGACATGCTGTGGTTACTATAAGAGTGTCAAGTTGTGTTTTACCTGAGGAGTTTTTCCATTCAGGGCTGCCTCCACGGCGACGGGGCACATCGGTAAACGAAGGCACTTGCCTGGCCGCCCTGTTTCAGCTACAAGGCACTGATCTCCTGCAAAAGCAACATAACCGTTATACAAGAAGAGAGAATGATGAATTATTGAAAGAATGATGAGTAAGTTCTGAGTACCGTACCTTCAGCCACTGTCAGCAGAGGGCAACATATGATCTGAGTAGTGCCTTCTACTGCGCAAATCTGAAAACACAACAGGCTTTGTCTTCATTGTGATTTTAATAATTAATTGTACAATTTTATTCAGATTTAAAGAACGTGAAGGAGAAAGGCACAGAAAATAAGCGATTAGATCTCCACCTAAAATCAAACCCGGGATTTTTCTTTGCTCTGAAAGTAATGCATTAACCAATTTGCTACTAAAAAACCTTATTTTAACCGTTAAACCTTTTATCCTCGGATCTTCCCTCTTACTCTAAACCCTTCAATATTAATATCTATTTTGGGTTATTCAATTTGGGAGGCGGGAATGGGTACCGCCACCCGGGAACCTTTATTGGATAACCAACACCTCTGCCATAGGTCATCTCAAGTAGTTCGCTACGTTTGGTGATTTAGCAGGGGTGCCCGGGTTCATAGGGTGAGGTTTGTTTAGGTCTTTGAGGCGGATGACCAGGACATACTGAACCCCAGATTTCTACCCACCCCTTAAACCCTTTTCCTTCCCAGAACTCTCCTCACCTTCCTTTCCTTAAAAAAACCCTCCACACAGCATCCCCAAAGATGACATAGGCCCTGAGGGAAATTATTTTCCTCAGTGCCTCCTGTGTGGAGCTCATGTAAAAAAAAGATCCTTGCAAAGAGTTTCTGAATTGGTTATTTTTGTAGATTTAGAAGAAAGAATCGGAATGTTTGAAAGTGGAAATATTATTTATTCATGAAAACTTTGATTAAGCCTTAGTACACACACAGCCAGTATACATTTGTGCAGATCTCAAATCAAGGCAGCATTATTTAGTACCTTCTTTACATGGTGCTAGTGTTTTAGTGGAGTAGTTAAGGTAACTAATGCACTGTCCTGCCAGTGCTGTCCAAATGTGAATGTGGTAAGTTGATGCCCCCACCAAATACAAGGATGCGCATGGAAGTGTCCATAAGCGAACAGTGGACGGTAACACCTGCCTAGGTGCCGGTGGAGAGGACCCCTCGCAAAATAGAATAACTTCTTTGAAGAAGAAGATAACACCAATAATATAAACGAAAATATGAAAGAGAAGCAAGACAAGGAAAAATAAAAAGTTAACGGTCGCAACTGGAACCCAGAACCTTTCGTCTTACCGGGATGAGCACTTTATCCAATTAGAGAGAGATGGTTACTAATGGACATCTTCTTCATAGTTTTTTCTCCTGGTCTACGGGTCTAACTTAGTAGTCTTACAAGGTGGGGACTAGAGAGGGCAATCTTATTGTTAAATCGAATCACTTTGAATGTCGACCGATCTGGTTGCGTTCAAAAGCCAAGCATTATTCATATATAAATATATAATTATATTATATATTTACGAAGGTTTATAATGCACCATTTTTAGAAATTATTAATATTCGTGATGTTTTTCTTTTTATCTTTTGACACAACTAATTTAAGTTGATTGATTTCAAACAGTTGTATGATTATTAACAGTTATAATTATTATTTTTAATCGCAGGTAAAATTTCTGCAACCGTAAAAATATGTTGTTATTTTACATAAATGACGGAACAGTACCTGCGGGGATTGACCTTTACTGGCGGCCTCTATCGCTGTCTGGCAGTTGGAAAATTGACTGCACACTCCCGCTTTTCCTGTGGCTACCATCGTGCAATTATCACCTTCAAACAAACAGACACACCAGAGTTACACAACACAACAGGTGAAGTTGAATAAACCGTATGAAATTAAAGTGAAGTACCTTCTCTAGGAATGGTTGTGTTTGCCTGGCAACTGGCTTGCAGTCTTGTCTCTTGCCCTGGTACCCAGGGGCAGCACACTATCAACCTGTTCTCCGGGGAGGCGCACACCTGAAAACACATCATATTGTGTTACTATTAAAATTGCTAATCAACTCTTACTCTGAACATGCGTACCAGAAAACACCGGCCCGAGGCAGTCAACCCTTAGATCGACAGCATCGTCATCAGCTATAAGAGACTTTTTGTGGAAAAGAGTCAATACGTCTAAAATTTTATTTAAAAATGACATACGAGTATTTCCGGTTTTCTCTGGTTATTCCCGCTAAAATGGGTTTTTTTTTTTCAAAGAAATAAAATATGAAATGTAAAATATCCATAGAAAAATACATATAGTAGAAACTGTGATTGGTAAATAGAATTATGAATAAGATTATTTGGACTTTAGACTAATAGAGATTATATCTTTGTGACTTCACCTGATATGGTGATCCTTTAAATGCCGCTACCAAGACGGCGGAGCACCTCATAATGTGTCTGCATACACCCGGCTGTATTGTTCCCGCCATGACACACAGATCTCCTGGAATATTATACCAAAATGAAGTTAGAGAAAGTAGAAGAACCCACAACTTCTGGATTCCTAGTCGAGGATCTTACTCGTCGACCATAGCGATGTGTCAGTTCAGCTGGAATGGGCTCATGTGATCCGCTCCTTTGCGGGAAGCGGTTCCTACTACCACTCCTTTTTCAAATCGACTACTCCCAGAGAACCCGGCCCAGTCCCAGTACTCTCCGCATCCAAATAAATCCGGCGGTAATCCGGCGGTCCGAGCAACTCAACGCCGAAGCGCGAAAACCGCACTCGAATACAAGTCCCGGGTTCCTTTAAACCCAAGCGCCTTGTTCCAAGCTACGTGAATCGCGACACAATCCATTCATTCCGCCCACTCCCGGACTCGCGCGAACGCCGCGAACTACTACATTCCTGACTCACCCCGTGGCCGCCGGCTTGCTCCGCAATCCACGGTCCGGCGTCACTCACCATTCCACTCATGAGTCGCGGGTCTCGGTGAGTTCCCGACACTCCCCGCTAACCGCGGCCGGCCAACTATGACACTTCCCCTTGAGTCACGAGGCGCTGGGCGTTCATTCGATCGCTGTTCGTTGATCGACACACGCGTGCGTGACCGCTTCACGGAGTAGTTTTTAATTATAGCGTCTTATCTGGTATCGTTAATCAACGGGTGACGTGCATTATAAAATAATAGTTTATAGTAAAGCATTACAGCTTATTAATTTACTTATTTAAATTCTCAATAAAAGACCGTGCAGTGTAGATACATTGAATGTACCTACATTGCACGGGTGACGGGTCCTTGTTCTCGTACGGGTCTTGTCCGACTCCAGGGTTCTGAGTTCTCGTGTGGGTTCTACGAGTAGGTCCTGGTTCCGAGTTCTTTGAACCCGTGCGTCCCGTTTCGGTGCGCCGCAACAATACCCAGTGCCCAGTCCGCACCTAAGAACTCGGACCCGGGACCTGCTCCTAGAACTCGTGTACTTTTAAAAGGAAGCAAGTCTCGGAGGCTTCCGGAAAAATGCAGAACTTACCCACCTCTAGTCGACCATGGAGGCCGTCAAAGTTAGTCAATATTTCACAGATTAGGTGGGTTATTATTAGGTCATCTCAATACGAACTCTTAGTTCTCGAGATTTTTCTATTACATTTCTTAGATTTTTCTCTTACATTTTACCACACAAGATAATTTCACAAAATAATTTCCCTCGGGGCCTGTGTCATCTTTGTGGATGCTTTCTTAGGGGTGGTTTTGAGGAAAATTAGGAATGAACCGGGATTTTGAATAAAACTATGTTGTAGGGGGAGAAAACGCAGGTGTCTGCAAGTCTTTCCACAGATGAGCTGTTGAACTCAGGAACAAATCGTAGAAACAAACTGGATAAAAATGTATGAGCCCACCTCACGGAAAATACGGAACATTCCCTTTCAATTAATAGAAAATCATATATGTCATTTGTTGGAATTACCAACCTTATAAAATAAATTCTCGTTGAAATAAAAATAAAAAATTACCTACTTAGAATTACAACTAGTACTATATGGGTTCAGGTTCAAGCTACGAAAACTGCATGTCATCATAATTTAGATATACATCCCAGGTTTTTAATGGTTTGTTTGGCAAGTAGGGTTTGTCTAACGGGTATTTGCAATTATTTTAATACCTTTATTCTGTTATAAATACAGGTACAAATTTGTCGATAATGTATTCACTTCATGAATAAATTATTGTTTTATATGGCAATAATATTTTTTTATGATTGGCAGCATTGATTGATGATTGATTGTCTATGAAATTTAATACAAACATGATGAAAATTAAAATGGCGTAGCGAAGTTCATATACCACGCAAGTGAAATAATTTTAACAAAATTAAAATATAACATGCGTATACATTTCATCTCCCCCGACATAAATACTCACTTTTCATGATAATAAAGCTAAATCTAAATATTTGAATAGGAAATATTGCGTACTAAGCAGTAACCAGTAAGCGGAGTAAGACATAAATACTCAGTTTTCATGATAATAAAGCTAAATCTAACTGTTTGAATAGGAAATATTGCATACTAAGTAGTAACCAGTAAGCGGAGTAAGACATAAATACTCACTTTTCGTAATAATAAAGCTAAATCTAACTGTTTGAATAGGAAATATTGCGTACTAAGCATTAACAAGTAAGCGGAGTAAGACATAAATACTCACTTTTCGTAATAATAAAGTTAAATCTAACTGTTTGAATAGGAAATATTGCGTACTAAGCAGTAACCAGTAAGCGGAGTAAGACATAAATACTCACTTTTCGTAATAATAAAGCTAAATCTAACTGTTTGAATAAGAAATATTGCGTACTAACCAGTAACCAGTAGGCGGAGTAACACATAAATATACAAACGGTTCTCAAATCGTCACCCCTATTCAAGCTCTTTGATTACATCGCTACTGGCCAGACGTTTCACACAACTGAAGTTAAAACGGAACTTAAATAGAACCCTTACAGAACTTGAAAACTAATTTTGAAATTTAAAGGTGATGCACTTACTTTGAAAAGCGATGAAGAAAAAATATTACTATTTAGATTACGTTATAATATAAGGGGTATTTTTCATCACTTTAAGACATTTCAAAGGGATGTTAAAGTGCCAATGCATTGTTATGGTAGGGCCACACTGCGGCCAACTTCCAACTTCAAACGTTTGAACGATTGTGTGGAAGGGTAGTTCATGCGTTGAAAGTTCGAGTTGGAAGGTTGGAGTTCGAGTTGACCTTCGAGGCGATCAGCGATGGCTGGTTCGTGCGAGTTGGCACAACATATCAGTCTGCGCAATATTGTTATGGTAAAGCTGTATAAAAATTATTTGAAATTATAATTTTTTTAGCTTTACGAATCGAAATCAATGTTATGGAAACCGGAGCACCGCCTGTACAATAATTGTAGGCAACTGATAAGATACGGCGCCAAATCAGCTGTTCGACGTCCGCCATTTTGGAGTTCGAAAGTCTTAGTTGGAGGGTTGGCTACAGGCACCACACGGTCGGTCGAAATAGAGATGGTCAATAGCTGAAATGGGTTGTCGCTCCGGTTCCAGTTACCGGAGATCAATTTGAACTGGTTCTTTATCCAAATATTTTGGAGCTGGTTAGGGGGGGGGGGGGGGGGGGATTTAAAGAGAATTCCTGGAATTTTTTCTAAAATGCTAGAGAAATTGCGAGAAAAAAGAAACGGTTCCTCAAATATTGTGTCACGTTTTTTCTAATAACCGTGAAAAAAATTCAAGATTATAAATGTGAAATGTTAGATGCAACTAAAGTAAGAGCTTGGAATGCAGTTATTGTTAAAAAGAACAGAATATTTTAATGAAATACCGCACAAAACGTCCTGCTGTCCCAAATCAGGGGAATTACGACATGTATTGGAAGAATATTGTGAGATGGGAATGATAAGAGATTTGGAACTAAGTGGATATTCAGACTTTGCCAATAAACATCCAAAATAATGAATATAAAAAAAACTAGTAATACAATTCCTACAGCAACGTCAACGAACTAAATAAATCAAAATTGAATATTACTTTTATCTTTCTGTACTCGCGCGTCTAGAGAAAAAGAGACATTTAAATTTATCTACTACGTGATAAAAACTCGTGCGCAAACTACAAAATGTCAGGTTCGGTGCAATATCTAGTAACCTCTAACCTCCCGTCAGTTTCTTATCGTAACCGCTAACTGAGGTATGGATTTAAACCTCCGTCAGTCAACTGTGTACCTACGTGCAATAATATACAGTTATATAATCGCGTACAATGTTGTTTAAATTAACATTCTTTGGATTATTTGTATGAATTTGGATGCCAAATTTCAGAATCTTATTTGAATTCTTATTGGTAGGTTTTATACTTGAATTTATATTTATAGAAATATAACGATAAAACAGTGACTACGTACTTGCGTGTATGTGATTATTTGACCGCTTAAAATGTAATAACACGTACCTACAACAAATGTTTATCCCACACGGGTTTTGATTTGCCAAAATGGTGCACCCGATATCTAGGGAAATTCCAGGAAAATTATTTTTGGGCATACCATCCCTGTTACCGACCCAAGCGCTGCATACTAAATATTCGGTAGGTAGATACCTACTAATCATTAATTCTATTCGAGATCAGATTACTTTGTTTTTATTTTTGGGCAGAATATCATCCCAAACGCAATTTTTTTAAAATGATTCTAACCATAGTGTTTGAGATTATTTTATACTTAATAATTTTATTGCAGAATTTCGGGCTGCATCCAGCAGATGAGAGCAAGCGCTCTTCTGTATCTTCTATCTATCTATATCTATATAAATAAAAATGAATCGCCGAAATGTATGTACGCGCATAACTTCCGAATTACTGCACCAAATTGGATAATTCTTTTTTTGTTGTGTTCGTTATTGTCAGGACAAGGTTTGTATAAAACTACTGGTGAGCTCTGGCATTATGAAATTTGAATAAAAAGAATCGCCGGAATGTATGTACGCGCATAATTTCCGAACCAATGCACCAAATTGGATAATTCTTTTTTTGTAATGTTTGTTATTGTCTGGTGAGCTCTGGCGTTATGAAATTTGTATAAAAACATTGCAATAGATGGTACGTGAGCTGTTTGAAAACTAAATGTACCGGGAATTAATTTATAGAACGCGGGGGGGGAGGGAAAACTGGGAGGGGGAGGGGAACTTGGGAGGGGGGGTTTGCGGGACGGGGGAAGGGGGGAGTGGAGTGGGGAGAGGGAAGATGGAGGAGGCGGAGTGGAAACGCGAGAGGGGAAGAGGACGCGGGAGAGGAATGGGGGGGCGGAAGAGGAACGGGACGAATGGGAAAGGACACGCAGGGAGAAAGAATTTCTTTATTAAATGGCATAGCAACGCATGCCGGGTACCAGCTAGTTTATTATACAAGCCAACCGCAACGTGTATCCTGTACCGGCGTTGCTCGAGATTACAAACTGGCCGTCTTAAGTCGTGAAGTGGATATAATGGGCATACTGCTTTTAGGGGTCCCTTTTGTAAGCTGTAAATCTACCTACAGGAAAAACCACGAATCAAATATTATCTATAATTTTAATGCAGGGGTTCGTGCAAGATAGTGTTAGGTCACCTAATCGCTATTCGAAGACTTAAAATAGGCATTTAAAAATTTAAAATAATTGAAAAGAATTATTATAAACTAGCAGACCCGGCCACACCTTGCTGTGGCTAACGAAACACAACGCCATTGCCCAATCTTTATAAAATTCACACCACCCGCTTGCCGGCTGCTCGCTGCCCCCTGCCTGAAATGAATATTTGAATTTATCGGCTTTTCCTACTATAATAAGTATGTATTATATATATAAACTAATTAATTCGCCACTAATTATACAATGCTTGCAATGCATTGCTGGATATTTAAAAAGGGAAAATCAAATACCTACTTACTCTAGGACATCTATTTTCCAATTTCTTCCGTAGAACGAATTTCAAAAGTGACTATAGTACGGCCCGCCAGCCGTTTTAAATCGCACAAAAATATGTTTTATTTGAATTTCTCGGCTTTTCTCTAATATAATTTACATGTATTATACATATAAACATTCCTCTTCAATCATCTATTGGTGAAAACCGTATGAAAATCCGTTGCGCAGTTTAAAAGATTAACGCGCACATACATTTTGAGCGACTTCATTTTATACTATGTAATGATACCGCAATCTTCACTTAAGTTGCTTACACACTTGTGTGGTGTGGTGTGTCGTGACTACAAATTAACCAATCATCGTCGTCGCTTGTCGACACGCCACAACCTACAAATATGTCTCTAACCATAATAAATGTATGAAATCGATGGGCTTCTGGCGCGCCACGACACACCACACCACACAAGTGTGTTTCCGCCTTTATTATGTAATACACAATTGTGGTACGTATTCAGTGGCGTAGCTAGCATGGGCGGCACTCGGGGCGGATGTCACCCCCCCGGGGCCTGGTGTCACCTCCCCCCCCCCTATGAAAGTTGACTTGAAAAAAAATTCAAAATGCTAATTTCGACTTCATAAAATTGGTCCATCCTGGGTGGCCTATAAAAAGACCTAGACACACAATTCGGGGCTCTCCACGGGGAACATATGAAAAAAAATAACAGACCGTGTTCATGTATATACAATACTTTGGTGACAATATCCTTTGTAATTTTTTTTTCCACGGCCGAGTGTCACCCCGAGTGGTAACCGGGGCGGACCACTTCCCCCCTCCCCCCTCGCTACGCCACTGTACGTACTACAATATTCTTTTTTCATTTTGATGATAAAATTCCATGTGAGTAGGTACTTATATTTATTTTAATTGTGTAGATTACGTAAATATATTATGTATACTTATACATACATATATACATCAAACAAAAGTGAACATTAAAAGATTTTTCGATTTCATTAAAAACTAAGTTACTTTTCATTAAAAACTAAGTTACTTTTTCAAAACTATCAGGAATGTCCTCATTAAAAAAGACTTAATCAAGATTTACATGGCTCTCTGCCAATCACTGTTAGAATACGGTATTATCGGATGGGGCAGTGCAAATAAAAACATACTAAATCCACTAATTAAAACTCAAAAAGCTATAATGAAAATTATACTGAAAGTTCCTGTAAGAACTAGCACTGACGAAATCTTCAACAATCTTAACATCATGTCAATTAAACAACTATATTCTAAAACTATTCTCATTTACATTCATAAGTACAAAACCCAAGAAATAACAACTAATACGTACATTAGAAACACTAGATCTCATGGTCAAAAACTTATCCAACAAGTAACTACTAACACAACATTTGGGCAAAAAAGCTTCTTATATTATGGCATTAAACTTTACAATAAAATACCACTCTCACTCAAAAACCTCAACATTATAACATTTAAATTTCAAATAAAAAGCTGGATACTAAATATAGGGAGATCAGAAATAGAAAATATACTGATATCAAATACAGACTAAAACCAAATCTAGTAATCTGAATTATAAAAAAAACCACTATCTTATTTACTTTATAATTATTTAAAAAAAATACTACATGATATATGTTATGTCTAATTCATATCAATTTCTTATAATTAAATTATAATATGTAAATGAAATCCTCAGCACGGGAGATCCCAGTGAGGATATCATTATCTCTACTGTTACTAAGAAATGAAGACAATAAATCATTATTATTATTATTATTATTTGATTTTAATTTTTGAGGCGGGTTTGGGTACCGCCGCCCAGGGAACCATTTATTGGATAACTTTTTTTGCCATAGGTCACCCCAGGGGTTCGCTACGTTTGGTGACTTAGTCCGGGTGCCCGGATTCATAGGGCCAGAGTCCCTTTGTGTTGTCATCTTTAGCCGTAATCTTTCGGAACATTGCCTTGCACCGCAGTAGAAGGGATGGATTCTGGATTCATACGTCCGTCACTCCTGGACACATTGAACCCCAGATTCCTACCCACCCCTTATAGAACTTCCTCTCCTTCTTTTCATAAAAAGGCTCTCCCCACAGCATCCCCAAGGATGACAATAGGCCCCGAGGAGAATAATTATTTGAAAAAAAAAATTGTAGTTCTTTTCTTTTCATGTTGGGAAATTTTGGATATTGGAAAAAAAAAGTCTGCAACTTTTTTCTGGAAAAATGGAAATAGTATAATAATTTAATTAAAAAAATGTTTCTCAAAATTGTAAGGAAAACGAGTCGAGAATTTTTCGAAAACACAAACCATTTATTTTATCATGTTTTCTTCATTGGATGTTTTATTTTTACAGAAAAAAATTTTCTCCGGAAAAATTTAAAAAAATTGGTAGAAATTATCATAACAGATAGGCAAAGGTTATTGTTTCGATATTATGTTAAATTTGGATATTTTCCTGCTGGGTAATTGAAGTTTTACTTAAAATGGGTCGGGAAATTTGTATGAATAAATTTTTGATGCCTGATGATGTAAGTATATTATCGACTTTGATTGTACGTCCGTATAACCTCTTTGCATACTTACTTGAAGACATAATCTTTTAGGGTATCAACTGTCCGAGGGATCAATTGTTGTGGGGGGATCAACTATCGGGGGGATCAACTGTCGGGGGATCAATTACCCGAGGGATCAATTGTTCGCCGGATCAACTGTCGGGGGGAGGGTCAACTATCTGGGAGATCAACTATCGTGAGGGTAATATATCGAGGTGATCAACTGTCGGGGGGTCAACTATCCGAGGAATCAATTGTTTTCCGGATCAACTTCGGGAGGTCAACTGTAGGGGGATCAACTATAGGGATATCAACTTTCAGGGGATCAAATGTGGTCGGGCCAGCTTTCGGAGGACCAATTATCGCCGGATCAATTGTCGGGACACCGTTTTTTAATAAATTTGACAAACATTTAAGATGGGTTGTTTCAAAAAAATTTTGCTACTCAATTTTTTTATGTTAATTTTCACGATCTGTGAGAGTTCTATTCAAGTTCTATGATAAGGTACTTCAGTATTATAAAACTGGTCAATATTGATATAATAACAGAACTTGAATAGAAGTTACACGGAATATGAAAGAGAACAAGGTACAGAAAAATAAAAAAAGGTAACAGTGATAACTGGGACCGAACCCAAAACCTCTGGGACGGGCGCCGGGAATAACCTTCAAAAGTTATAAAAAGATAGTTGTTCCTAGGCCTTTATAAAAAGATCACAATATATGTTTCTTATAAAAATAAAATCGGATATATTTATCCAAGACGCTATCTTGGTTACAAAACAGTTCTTAGAACGACTGTTTCCATTGAAAAAGAAAGTTGCCTAGAATATGGACAAATTATTCGAAGATTGTTGGTGATTGTTAATTCTAAGATTCTAAATATGAGATTGATAATTATGACGGTTTGATGAAATGTGGCAATGGCCGAATTGATAAATGGCCGAATTGGTAAATGGCTGAATTGGAAAATGGCCAAATTGCTATATGACCGAATTGGTAAATGGCCGAAGTGATAAATGGCCGAATTGGTAAATGGCTGAATTGGTAAATGGCCGAATTGATAAAAGGCCGAATTGGTAAATGGGAGAATTGATATATGGCCGAATTGGTATTTTTTTAACATTAGCTCCACACAGGAGGCCCTGAGAAAAATAATCCCCTTCAGGGCCTATGACATCCTTAGTGAAATTATGTGGAGAGTCTTTTAAGGTAAAGTAAGGGGAGGAAGTAGTGGGAAGGAAAAAAGTATGAGGGGTGTGTAGGAATCTGAGGGTCAGTGTGTCCAGGAGTGACAGACATATAAATCAATCCCTTCCACTGCGTGTAAGGCGATGTTCTGAGAGTCCTGCTGGAGAGGACTTCCTCAACCAGTCTCTCCCGATCCGGCCTGCTACACAGTTGGTGGGCAGACCTATTCGCCGCTACCTTACCCCATGAACCCGTGCACTCCTGCTAGGTCACCAAACGTAGCGAACCACTTGGGGTGACCTATGGCAGAGATGTTGGTAATCCAATAAATGATTCGCGGGGTGGCGGTACCCATACCCGCCTCCCAAATTGAAATTTCCGTGCCGAAAATTGGGCCCAATCGCTCAAATTATTGGCAGCTTCCTTTTAAAATTAGAAACATTAAGAAAAATACGAAATAACAAAATAAAATAAAAAATAATTTGTATTGGTAACATGTATTTTTGCCTGAGATTTGCTGTGTTTTTGAAAGGTATGGTTTTGTTTAGGATATCCTCTTTGTAAACTTATGAGGTTGAGTGATACAGAAAATTAGTATTTAATTTTCTGATTTTAAATTCTTTGAATATGAGTTCAGATGGATATAAAAATGATTTTTTTTTTTTATATTATTAATTCTTAAGTTCTTGTAAAAAAAGGGGTATAAAAAAAATTCGAACTGCTTACCAACATTTCGAAAAAAAATCATTAAGTCCGGGCAATGCCGGAGACTTCAGAAAGTAATTCTGAAATTTAATGGAGTAAAAATAAACAAATTTCTAATTTTCTTTCATTTGATTAATCAAAACCAAAATTCTGTCCGAAAATATAAAATTTGTTAACAGGTACTTAAATACGGTCAGCACGTACCAAACAAATTACAGACCGACGAAATACAAATCGGTCGAGTTAAAATAGGGCTTTGTTACGCCCAGTTATAAAATTTTCGCTTTTAAAATAATGTTCATACTGCACAAGAGTCCCAAATGCTTCGATGTGGAGTAATTGAAACTATTGCATCCCCAATTAGCAAATATTTAAAAGGCTGAAAGTGGTGGTAAGGGGTAGGAGTTGGGGAAGATGATGGTGGGGAAGTAACTAGGTATTCAGATCTGGTCACCAAACACGGCTCAAGCCATTTCTAGCAACGTTTTAATTTTGAATAGTTGTCTTATACCAGGGTAATACTGAGAGCATATTCCACGCTAGAACGTACCGCAAATAAACTAATTATTATTTGTAATTAATTAATCGTGAAATAACACAAATATGTAAATCAAATAAGTTTTATTTGCGCACGCCGGGTTTTGAACCCGTAACCTTTGATTTGCTACTCGAGAGCCCTAGTCCTCGACCACGGTGGCCACCTTAAAATGTTGAGATAAATTTTCATCTGCTTCAAATAATATATGTACGCCTAAAATTATGCATTTCTCATATTGGTCAATGTTTAAGAATTTTTTCAACGGCCTAGACCATAAACAGCTAGAAAAAAATTAACAAAAATTGACCATTAAGGCTCTGCAACCGGGCTCGAAAAGAAGAAGATGGAGTGATACGAAATTACGAATGTTAGGGGAGAGCGCTAACATTTACAGCGACAAAATCGATGCGAAAATTGCGAAAATGTTTAATAAAACACGACTCGTTTAAAATAAAGCAAAAATCTTGCGGGCATTATCTTAAACAGCATTTTAAGAAACACTGTGATTTTTTTCATACATATAACTTGTAAAATAACTGAAACAAACGTGTTTATAATAATTTTTGGAGCATACTTTGCGATTTTTTTCTATCAAGGGAATTTTATATAATTTGCGTTTCGGCGCGGGCAAAGTCTAGATATTATCTTTAAGAATAACATATATTTTTTAAGAGCTTTAAAACTTACCGTGTTTAGGGGAAATATGTAATAAATCGGTAGTAATCCGGGTTGCGGGCCCTTAAGATAGCACCAAAACTATGAAAGTTTCAGTCAGTTATCTTCTCCGCTGCTTCACCTTCCGAAGGCATTACCAAATATGTAATTTGAATATATGTATAATAAGTTGATAGGTTTAATTCCTTTTTACTAATTTATAAATAAAACACTTGCATTGCAAAGTTTTTTTTAACTAAGAAACGACATTTATGTTTATTTATATCACTTTGAATGGTTTTTTCTAACAATCAAATAATAGAATAACAAAACAAATGTCAATCGATGATTGCATTCTAATTGACATTATAGGATTCAAATTCAAAGGGAATATATTTCCTTTACATATGTATAAAAGATAAACTTATAAAAAAACAATCATTTTGATTCCGAGACTGTTCAGTGGAGTCAAAAATTGGTATCGCGTTTGCGTACCAGCCAGGCGTCGCGTGTTCGATTTCTCGGCTGGCTAAGTCCCCCATCACGATACAAGCAACATTTTACCCTTACTATAGAACATTTTCAAATATTTTCGGGTTATTCGTAACCCAGGAATGTTTGTCCTTCTTTGTAAGACAAAAAAAGAAATGCCAGTCAGGAAGTGGGTATTTTTTTTGTACATGTCCCAACTGCTCCCATCTGGAGCCAGTAGGACTATGGCATCCCCAATTGGGGTATGTTGTGAGGCTGAAGGCAGTGGGGAGGGGAAGGAGATAGGGCAGAGAAAGGTGGGGAAGTACCTGGCTATTCAGATCTAGTCACCAAACACGGCTAATGCCATTTCAAGCAACGTTTCAATTCTGAATGGTGGTCTTACACCAGGGCGATACTGAGAGTATCTTCCACTCTGGAACTTGCCGCAAATATACTATATATTATTTTAAATGAATAAATTGTGAAATATACAAATGAATCAAATAAAATTTATTTGCTACGCCGGGATTCGATCCCGCGACCTTCGGAATTCGAGTCAAGCGCTTTAACGCTGCACTACGGGTATGTTTATAAAGTTAAAATTTTTATTGTTCTTACCTTGCCGTTGACCACCCACAAAGGCTATCATCATCAGTACTACCGTGCACATAATTCCCAAGAAATACCGCATTTTGAAAATAAAGTAGAAACACTGAATTTATTTAAAAAAAGAACTGTGTTGCTAGTTGGTATCTCTCCAAGAGTTGAAAACACACTGTGCCTGAATGAGCTCCGCATTCATATTTATTAAGTCCATATACTCCATACATACTCGTAACATAATTTACACTCGGGGTCACACAAAAGATAATGAGTTGGCGCTATTCAAAAACTTTTTTTTCACTAACTTGTAAAATATTTGTGAATGCTTCTCATCCTAACCCTCTTGATGCCAGTTATTTCTAGGCAAAGCAATGAAATATTAAAACAAATTATCAAAAGAGACGCAGGACATCATGCAAATTTGATTCCACGCGTAATTATATACAGCACAATTGAGTTATTAATAAGAGTAGTATTCGAATCCTAATGGAAGGTACCCATTAGCTTGTGTCGCTCTCCATAGAGAGAAAAAAATGGCCTTATATTTAAACGCCCGGGGTCTCAAAAGTTTCGTATGATCTGTGGCTATTCGAAAACGTAAAAATAAATGAAATTATTGTTCACTATTAGCCCGCTAAAATGGCCAGAAGTTTTGAAAAAAAAAGATTTCGTGATTTGGAAAAAAAATAAAACAAAGGGTTCATATTTTATATTTTGTACCAAACTTATTTTTTCTTCCATAACAGCAGTACAGAGAAGCCAAAAATTTTTTTTTTTTAAACATATGTGATGTGTTGGTTAAAAATAAAAAAGGGGAAAATAATACTTTTTTATGGATAAAATCAGAATTCTTGTTGACTTACTTGTATTCATAAACTTGATTTTTTTTCAGTTATACGCATTTTTTAATAATAAACAAACGATAAAAGGTTAAATTACTAAAAAGCATTTTAGCGGGCTAATAACTGTAACGGACGTATCAGCGTCGCCACAAGACTATAAAAAAGTACCGGTTTTTTAGTGCACGAACAGGATGGTGGTGATGGAACAAATAATAAACTGACCTCCCGTGCACCCAGTGCCTGATGCGTGAAGGACACTGGATGTGCTTAATCCTCTGCCTGATCCTGGCGCCTGGCGGTTGCCAAAGTAGGGCCGGCTCTTCTGGAGGAGTGTTGGCACCAGGACTGAAGACAGGCAGAGGTCGGCGGGGGAGGCAGCTGAGTGATAATAAATTTCCCAGTAGGAATAATAACACGAGTTGACTGTAGAGAAGAACTAACTTTATTTAGAAAATACGCGCCCTTTTATACCCTAATCTGGGCAAAAAGGTGATCACATGGTACATTTATGGGGTGGGGGGTTGGACCTCGCCCGTAAGTATAAATACGCCGACTTTCTTGTCGCACTTCATTTTGCTTGTGTCGCTCAAGAAAGTGGTCGATTAAAATCATTATTTAATAATAATTCTATAGGTTATAACATAGTTTTTATAAAGTATTTCTTAATTCTAACATGTATGTACGGGTATTCTTTACCCGTAGATTTTTAGTTTAATGAATTTAGGAACAATTTTGGAAATGTTTACCATTTGTTGGTAGGTATTTGAGTTTAATTTAAGTTTGCAAAGTGATGTGAAGAAGTTAGTATTTTCCCCAGGTTCCTCGTAAGACTGGCTACCGAAACCGGTTTGTCTCGTCGTCTTACGAGGTTCCTGGATTTTTAAAATGGAAAAAGACTGTTTTTTGATCGGAAATTTTCTAAGTACAAAATTTGTGCGCAAAGGCATATAGCGTTGGCAGTTTAAGAGTCACAAGGTTGATTTATGGCTCTATGGATGCCCCGTAGGACTCTGCACTGAAACGTCTTAGTTTCAGCGTCCTACGGGGTGTTTAAACGAAGTTATATTAAAATATGGTGTATTTTTGACCAATATGACGGCCCTTAATAGGGACGCCCAAACTGGTTTTTTGGCTTTGTAGCCGGAGAAATAGCCCTGAAGGCGATAAAATAATAAGTTTAGGATGTCTCCTGGTGGCAACTTGGTATCCAAGTTTTTACTTGTGTCACCAGGGCATCTGTGTATTAAGAAAAAGAAATTTAAAATTGAAAAAATGTGTTTTGAAAAAGATCGTTGCTGGCGGCACGGTATTATTGAAAAATAGAGAGCAGCCCGCTTCCTGCTGAGCCATAACGGCAGAGCAGCAAGGGAGGGAAGGCAGTCCGCTTAGCGGAGTAGCTGCTTCCTTCGGAGCCGACAAAACGGCCCTTCTCAGGGCCATAACTAAAAAGGAGGCTAGTCAGCCTGGTTGCCTTTGGAGGCGTAAATAATCATAAATAAAGTATTAATTGTTAAATTATTAAAATTATAGGATTCTAGAATGTCTCCCGGTGCAAACTTGGCACACAAGCTTTATTTGGTTGCACCGGGGCATTGTACATCAGTAAAACATATAAAATTAAAATTAAGAAATGAGGGAGAGCAACACGTCGGTTACAATAACCATTTTTTAAAAAATAAATTTAAATGCAGTTCTCATTTTCTTTGTAAGACGCAACTTTTGAGAACCCGGGCGTTTCTGAATTCAAAAGTTAAAATAATTGACACACCCTACTACCCATGTTGCAAATGATAAACTTAATCAAGAAGA
Source organism: Limnephilus marmoratus (assembly GCA_917880885.1). Classification (NCBI taxonomy): domain Eukaryota; kingdom Metazoa; phylum Arthropoda; class Insecta; order Trichoptera; family Limnephilidae; genus Limnephilus; species Limnephilus marmoratus. The sequence goes on from OU862913.1 coordinate 30,940,086, forward strand.
ACTTGTGTCTGGAAGCCGAATAAACTCTATAAGCAAATGGTTAACCAAATTGAAGAAAAATCCAGATGAAAAAACCTTTATATTGTTGATGATTCGATTCCAGGATCTAGCCAATTGAATAGGCAGGATCTAGCCAATTGAATAGGCAGGATCTAGCCAATTGAATAGGTACATAATGCAGTGTAAAGTTACAAATACACATAAAAATGTCGATGGTGTTCCACATTCATAAACTTTTATTATGTTATCGGGATTAATACAAAAAATGCTAGAAATTATAATCTATTGTTATGTTCAAGTACTGGAAATAATAAATGTCAAAATAGAATTTCTGGAAAAAAAAAATCAGATTTTACTGAGAAATAACTCATGTGAAGAGGTCATCAACATTGTTGTGATTCTTGGGAAAGTGAATATACGAAAAGCAGTTCACTATTTCAGCATTCTTGACCCATCAAAATAATTGGTCTTTTAGATAGCATCGTTCAAATTTTGTTTAGTTTATTCACTCCAAGGAAGAAAATATGTAAAAACTTGTGTGGTCATTATCGGAACCAATGGAAAATACACTAAATGTTCTTCAGTGATCGATATCGGGGTTCTTTGCACATAAAAGCAAAACAGAAATTCAATAAAAACTTGTAAAATATGGTATTATGATTAAAACAGAATCAATACAAAATGTGTAAAAATGCAACAAAGCCAGATACAAATTTTACAAAAGTATACTAAAGATGCGCAAATGCGTTGAAGGAGAAAAATACCACCTTACTGTATTATATACGCTTTTCTAAAGATTATGGATACCTAGTTAATAATTATTTAAAAAACAACCGAGCACTTAATTTTATATACCGTCTTATTTATACTACAATTCGAATCGCATATATTTGAAATGATGCCTTAAAAAAGCTGTAATTCGTGATTTTACTTTTCTGTTTACTTTACATTAAATGTATCTAATATTTTTCCTGCCATTATCACAAACGTTAAATAATAGTTTTTAATTAGTTAAGATTAAAAAAAACACACAACACCCAGAGGGTTGACGGTCTTATTATTGCGGGATAATAAATATGTGGACGGGATAGACGGTTTTGCACACGGCCGTGGAGAAGCTAGCGGTGCACAGTGGGGCAAGTGTGATGTAAAACGCCCTTTATACATAGGAACGTTTTACGGTAAAAAATCAAATGTGGCAAGGATGGTTTAAATAAAATTTAATCACATTATATGTGTTAACTTTATTACCTCTGTATTATTTTTTTACGTCCAAATAATTTAATTATACAATTTCTTCTTCTTCTTCTTCAATGGCGCTACAGCCCATTTTGAGTCTTGGCCTCTTACAAGATAAGCCTTCACTGCCCTCTGTCCTCGGCCGTCGTCTTCCAATCTGCAACATAAAGTAGTCCTCTTGCATCCTTCCTGACATTATCCTCCCATCTCAGCCTAGGTCGGCTCGCCTTTCGTTTACCTCCCGGGTGTCCTGTTAGAACCTTCTTCGGTACTAGTGTGCTTGGCATTCGGTGGACATGTCCGGCCCATCTTAGTCTTTGGAGCCTTAAATGGGTAGAGAGTCTGGGAGCTTGGTAGATATCAAAGAGCTCATTATTGTGGCGGATTTTCCATGCCTCTCCCTATCGTACCGCTCTAGTTACATAACTACCAAAAGTATTTTTAATTTTCTTTATCCGACATATTTAGGGCATCATCACTATCATCATCAAGATCATCATCATCATCATCATCCTGAGAACTTGCTGTAATGATGGAGCCATTAGGAGTTCCACCGCTTCTTTAGGGAAAACTGTCTTTTCTTTTGCCCTTTTAACTTTTTATTATTTCTGGCCCGTGGATAAAAAAACTCGTGTGGCATGCATGTGGCAGCATGACGTTCCACGGGTACTTTTGCACAAAATATTTGGTCGTGTTTAGTGCCTTTCGGAATTTTTACACATCAATTTTATATCCACGTTGTGGAACAATCTTCCCTACTGTCATGTGAGTCATGATTTAATAGGTGTTAAAAAGAGAAATACCATGCTTTATATTCAAGTCTAAAAGTTTACTACAGAAGAATTAAAATTTACCCATATATTATGTCACCAAAATTTCCCAATGCAATAAAGAATAAAATATTGAACTTTATAAATTTCTTATTACATTATTTTCAAATAAAACGATAAATAATAATGGGCTCAGATAAATCATAAATCTAATGTAAAATATCTTGGAATCTTAATTGATAAAAATGTGTTCATAGAGAGATCATATCAATCTCACTGTGGAAAGAATAAGAAAACTTATCTATGTTTTCTATAACACACGAAATAAAAATGGTCTATTATGCATTAATTCAGTCCTTATTTCAGTACGGCATTATTGGGTGGGGAGGGGCCTTTAAGGCTTCCTTATAGCCCATAAATATAATACAAAGAATAATTATAAAAATCACCCTGAGGAAACCAAACGACTTCCTTACTCTAGAGATATTTCGGGAATTTAATGCACCGTCTATCACAGAATTGTATGAGAGAAACGCCTTATATCAAATTTATAAAGAATATTTTATTCAAAAAATTCACCCCTCAGATAACATAAGCAATAGATTCAAAACTAATGGCTTAATAGCCATCCATATGCTTAGAACGACCACGGATCAGCACCACTATTTGTATTTATTGTAAGATGGTACAATATAGTATTATTGTCCAAAAACAAAATAATTTTAAGTTATTGAAACATTGAAATAAGAACAATTCAAAAGCAAATTAAGTCCCTCAAATTGGATAATGATATATTGTACCCTTAATTTAATTTACCCTTACTTAAACTGTAATATTTTAAAAAAATATGTAATATTATTGTCCATCTATAACTATTTTTTTCTAAATTGTGTACTTATGTCAAATAATGTTTGTATTATTTCTTTTATCATTGTTTACACAATTCATTAGAACATTATTTTTTTGCATGTAAATACTCCTACCATAAACACGAGCTCCTAGAGCTCAACTTATGGAGAAGTAGAATAAAATGTGAATTATTATATATAACCTCGCATACGCAATGATTTGTAATGTAAAAACAAAATTCTTGGAATTAATAAATAAAATAAAAGTGAGGTGACAATAACATTTATCTTCTATCTCCTATCTTCTATCTTCTATCTTCTATCTTCTATCTTCTATCTTCTATCTTCTATCTTCTATCTTCTATCTTCTATCTTCTATCTTCTATCTTCTATCTTCTATCTTCTATCTTCTATCTTCTATCTTCTATCTTCTATCTTCTTCTTCTTCTTCTATCTTATATATAAATAAAAATGAATCGCCGAAATGTATGTACGCGCATAACTTCCGAACGACTGCACCAAATTGGATAATTCTTTTTGTTTTGTGTTCGATATTGTCAGGACAAGGTTTGTATAAGTGAGCTATGGCATTATGAAATTTGTATAAAAAATTGCAATAGGTGGCACGCGAGCTGTTTAAAAACTAAATTTACCGGGAATAAATGTATGGAATGCAGGGGGGGGGAGGGGGAAAGGGGAGGGGAACTCGGGGACGGGGTTTGGGGAGGGGGGAGGGGAACTCGGGAGGGGGGTTCGCGGGATGGGGTAAGGGGGGAAGTGGACTGGGAAGAGGGAAGGTGGAGGAGGCGGAGAGGAATGGGAGGTGGAAGGGTAACGGAATAAATGGGAAAGGACACGCAGGTAGAAACAATTTCTTTATTAAATGGCATAGCAACGCATGCCGCGGACCAGCTAGTAATAATATAAACATGAGTTTGTTCTTAGTTTTTTCTGATTGAAACTACTTTATCAGTAATTTCAATCAGAAAAAAACGTACAGCGAACCATTTTTAAAACTTTTTATATTTGCAATAAAAAAATTTGTACTTGAAAAAACTATACGTTGTATTTGTATTTCTAATAATAAAATTTGAAAGTGTATTTCATAATCTTCTACGTTTTCGTATACTTTAAAAAATGTTCTGATTTCATTGTAAAGCGGAAATTTATTTGATAATCTGACAAAATACGCTCCAGGCTTGGGAAGTTAATAACTTTATAAAGTGCAAAAAAGGAAAAAAAAAAATAAAACTGATTCATAAATAAGTCAATATCTACTGGTTTTAAAGGTATTGGAATGGAAACCCGGAGGTGCCGTGAGATACCCGGAGGTGCCCGGAGCAAACATATCTCTAAATGAATCTGTAATTTTAAAAATCAAGATCATATTTTTGTATTTAATTGATATTTAATTGGTATTGAATTGGAAAATAATTTCCCTCAGGGCCTATGTCATCTTTGGGGATGTTGTGTGGAGGTTTTTTTTTAAGGAAATGAAGGAAAGCAGAGTTCTGGGAAGGAAAAGGGTTTAAGGGGTGGGTAGGAATCTGGGGTTCAGTGTGTCTTGGTCATCCGCCTCCAAGACCTAGACAAACCTCACCCCATGAACCCGGGCACCCCTGCTAAATCACCAATCGTAGCGAACCACCTTGGGGTGACCTATGGCAGAGGTGTTGGTTATCCAATAAAGGTTCCCGGGGCGGCGGTACCCATTCCCGTCTTCCAAATCACTATAGGGGTTGTATCAGATATCTTTAGAAATAAATAAAGGATGTTAAGGGTCGCGCTGGCACACGTAACGGGGGTATTGTATTCACGAGCGAGCAGCCTCGACGGAGGACTATTACAGGTAGAAGGGTTGGATCAATCGCAGAAATAAAACATTTTCTATTATACAAAGAAACTATAATATTTAAAATACGTAAATTATTTATATTACAAACTTTAAAATATGTATTTAAAAACAAAAACATTTAACCTTCTACCACTACAAACTCAAATGATAAAATATATAAAAGAGGTAAAATTAAGGTTGAATAATGTAGATATGTAATGTAGATGCTTTTTCCATAAATTTATCCATCCTTCTACAACTCACTTTCTGTAACTTTCTAAACTGTAGTACAATATGTTTTCCGTTTATTTTATTTTAATAATAACTAAAAAAAAAATAAAAATTAGAATCAGTATGTTTTTCTCCATATTTTTATTTTATTTTTATAATAGCTGAATAAAAAAACCTTTTTCACTTATTCTACCTATGTAATATTAACTTTTTATACTAACTTTATATTTTATTTTTTTAAGTCTATTTTATACTTTGGGTACTTGGAAATACTGTATTTTGTTTTAATATTACCCACACTCAGACAGTGCCTTAGTGGGTTTTCATTTCTTGTTCATACTATTTGTTATTATATATTATGTTATTATATACTATTTGCTATTATACATTATATGTACAAAGAAATGGGAATAAATAAAGTTAAACAAAAAAAAAATTGCGTCTACCTGCAAATGTCACTAAGATGTAACTAAATGGGTGCTTTCCAATAAATGAAGTAATATTGTAAGATTGATTTTTTTGTTTTGTTTTGTTTATTGTATCATAAAGTATTTGGCCCCACCGTGCGGCGATAAGCATTATTAATTAAATTTATTCAGTAACATCATAAATGTTTTTCATTTCATTGTTGGCTGGCTAATCACAATAACATGATGCAATGCGATGACGACCTCTTGACCACAAAATTAATAATGAGCTTAGAAATTCAACACTGAATTTATTTTTTGTCGAAAATTGAAAACCAGCATTAGTGTACTAAATCTATTGTAACTTTTTAAACATAAATTTAAATGGATTAATTTCTTTAACTGTTCAATGATCAATGTACTTTACCCCTTTGAATTAGTCAAGTATGTTGTGTGGGCTGTCAAACTAGTTTTAGATGAAAGCAGGTTCAAAAATAGTGTGTTATATGTCGGTATGTTGTATATGTGTATAAATATTGTATGTACATATATGATGCATTTTTTTTACATGAGCTCCACACAGGAGGCCCTGAGGAATATAATTTCCCTCAGGGCCTATGTCATCTTTATGCTCACCTATGATGCTGTGGAGGGTTTTTTTAAGGAAAGGAAGGAGAGGAGAGTTCTGGGAAGGAAAAGGGTTTAAGGGGTGGATAAGAATCTCGGGTTCAGTATGTCCTGGTCATCCGCCTCCAAGACCTAGACAAACCTCACCCCATGAACCATTTGCTTGTATACATATATATATATTTTTTTACATGAGCTCCACACAGGAGGCCTTTAGGAAAATAATTTCCCTCAGGGCCTATGTCATCTTTGTGGATGCTATGTAGAGGGTTTATTTTTAAGGAAAGGAAGGAGAGGAGAGTTCTCGGAAGGAAAAGGGTTTAAGGGATGGGTAGGAATCTGGGGTTCATTGTGTCCTGGTCATCCGCCTCCAAGACCTACACAAACCTCAGCCCATGAACCCGGGCACCCCTGCTAAATCACCAAACGTAGCGAACCACTTGGGGTGACCTATGGCAGAGGTGTTGGTTATCCAATAAAGGATCCCGGGGCGGCGGTACCCATTCCCACCTCCCAAATTGTAGTATGTACAACGTGTCCAGAAACTCATAGTACAAGCGGGAAACTAGTGAATCTACCCACATCTATCATTCCCACCTCCCAAATTGTAGTATGTACAACGTGTCCAGAAACTCATAGTACAAGCGGGAAACTAGTGAATCTACATCACGTGGAGAACCCAAAAAACTAATTTTTTTCGATCTGGTCATTTCGATTTTTATATTATTTTTTAACTATTTTTCCATTTTTCGGCAACTTAAGGGTTAAAAAAAAATCACCCGGTTTACCCTTCGATGCATTTCAAAAGACATTACGCAGCTGAAATTAATCCCCTAGTGACCAATTTTTTTAAATTTTACCGAAAAAATTCCAACTTTGGACCCGATTTACTCGAAAACGAAAGATCAAATCAAAAAAGTTATATCACAAATCGATTCCAAATGTGATGTAGATTTATCAGTTTTCCGCTTGTACTACGAGTTTCCGGACACCGTGTATAATTAAATAAAAAAATAATGATTCAGCTAGATTTTTTTAAAATTCATTGAACCTGAAAAATTATTATTGAAATTTTATTTAGAAGATCATTTCGTCGCCTCAGTTCTTAATTGTCCAAACGAACATTTAAGTTTTTGTTCAATCTCCACTCTAAAACGAAAAATAAAGCATAAAAAAGGATAGTTAATCACTTAACTAAGAATTATTTAAACTAATGAGATCTTTGCCTTTACGGAAATAGCTTTATCGTATACACCTATCGACCCTATCGTAATGTTTCATTGAAATAATGAAAGAAAACCTTCACCCCCTGTAAAATTTTCAAATGGTCGTTTGGACAATTAAGAACTAAGGCGACGATTTATTTATCTGCAAATTCTCTGGCCACATAGAACGCCACACAAGCTTTGCATGTGTACGTTTTAGTTTCCGTGGCGTGTATAACACACTGGATCATTGCAACGGTGGCAAATCAATCGAATTAAACATATAAATTTATCAATGATTGATTCCAAATCGCATGACGATCGATACCATGAACTCACTGGTCTTGCGGTAACTGCTGATGTTGATGCCTGCAGAGATGGAAGTAGCTCATGTATCAGTTTAATATTTGGTCCTTACATATGAAATTGGCATTTTGTATGGGAGGAACATAAAGTCGATTTTTTTAAAATATAATATATTTATTTAATCAAAGTATGTACCATTGCTATCTATGCACTTTTGCCATGTCATAGGTAGTTCATCGATCCCTTTACTAAAAAAACCATTCGGACGGGAATCAATAAAATCTTTGAAGGCGGTTTGGACTGCCCCATCGGAGTTGAATTTTATTCCCTTGCAAGAAGTTATCCAAATTTCGAAAACAATGATAATCTGTTGGGGCAAGGTCCGGAGAGTATGGTGGATGTCTTAGACATTCCAATTGAAGCTCCTCTAATTTGGTAGCCATCTGTTGTGTAGTGTGTGGTCTAGCGATCAACGCGCGTTTGTTGATTTGCTTCACTCATTTCGTGAGGTACCCACCTTTTAAGCCTTTTCACCTTCCCAATTTGCTTCAAGTGGATTAAAACAGTTTTATCACTAACACCGCAGCCCGCAGCTAACTCGGACGTGGTTTGCGATGGATCCTTTTAATTCTTCTTTATCAACTTTGGTCTCCGGCCGTCCACGGGGCTTATTCTGCAGGTCGAAATTTCCAGAACGAAAACGTTGAAACCAAAAACGCACAGTGTTTTGTTTTGCGGCACCGTCGCCGTACACATCATTAATACTTCGAGCCGTTTCTGCAGCACTGGTGCCACGGTGGAATTCGTACTCGTAAATAATGCGATATTTCAAGTTTTCCATTTTGTAAACTAAGTGACGCAAAGAAAAAAAATAATTAAGGAAAAAACAAATGAATTGTAATTTTCGAAACACAAATACAAGCGTAAATAGCTGTATAAATTTGAATTTGGAATTCCTAACCAAAGATAAGATATTTGAGATCAAAGTTGCCAGTACGGCAAAACGCCAATTTCATATGTAAGGACCTAATATAAGGTGTGTGTGCGAGACAATTTGATTTGATTGCTGGTCTATCTTGTACGAGTACCTACCATTGGATTCGAAGCAAACTTTTCCATGTTTTAGATGACCAATTGTACTGCTATTTCCAGAATAAATGACCTGCGTTTATCATTAACAACAACATTCACAAACATAAACAACCGACCACGATCACGTGTCAATTTAGAAATTCCAAAATTTAAAACGAGTGCTTCCCAACGCCATTATGCTTATCAAGGTATAAAATTTTTCAATGCTCTCCCGTATAAAATCAAGTCTGAAAAAAATTATAAAGTTTTTAAATCCCAAATAAAACAACTAATAGACCAACCCGACACTAATTATAAGTTTTAAATTCATCATCAAAATAATAACAAAAAAAAACTAGAACATATCCTCTAAAAATATTTCATCAGCAAATCAAATTGAAAGCAAAGTACATACACGCGTTATTTGCAGGCACAAAACTGTTACAACTTTATTATATGTACCTACTTTTACAATACTGTCAGCCCATCCATTTCAAATATCAATGTTTCTTAACCAACGCTATGTACCGTGAGTTTTCAGTGAGCTAGAATGCTAAGATTGAAAAATACGACATTACTGATGTAGTTGTAGCAGAAAATGATTTATTTTTTTTGATTTCAACTTTTTGTATGAAGAATTCAGGATTCTTTCAGTCTAGGGGGCCCGTGTCCCCCTTGACTGAAAGATCTCTTACAAACAATAGAAATAAAAAAAAATCATTTTCTCCTACAACTACATCAGTAATGTCGTATTTATCAATCTTAGCATTCTAGCTCACTAAAAACTCACAGTCCGCCAATGACCTACTTAAAATCTACCTATTGATTTACTCAAACGAAACTGTTTACTATAATATTATTATTTTTAATTAAATGAAGACAATATAAGCGAAACTCAATCGAAAATCTGAAAACAGAAAAATCAGAAAAAGATATTGACACATCTGGGATATTGCATATTAAATAAAATGGATAAAGATTTATCCAGACACTATCTAGAGAGCATTTAGTTCGGGTTTGAATCTTGCAATCATACATAAAGATAGCAGCCAATAGTATATGCGTTAAGAAAAATGAAGATAGTGTGGGTGGTTCTTAGTCGAAGTATGATACAGTTAAAAGTGACCGAATTGGATATCGACACGGTGGCGCAGTGGTTAGCGCGTTCGCCCGGTAAGCGAGAGGTCCTGGGTTCGTGTCCCAGATGTGTCAATATCTTTTTCTGATTTTTCTGTTTTCAGATTTTCGATTGAGTTTCGCTTATATTGTCTTCATTTAATTAAATATTACAATTTGAGGTTTTACTCATAAAGTTAAAATAAAAATAAAAATTATTATTTTTATTTCTGATATATCTATGCCTGTATTATCTTATATTGCATCCTATTCCAACTTTAACTCTTATTTACTTCAAGATCATTATGTCAACTTGTCTTCATGTATGTATAATTTTTTTTATATAAGTACTTGTAATGACATACTCTCTGTACCTACTCGCATTTTACAATGGCACTCCAAAATTCAAGCACGAGAAATGTTTTCTCTTTTGAATTGGGTAGTTTCATTAAAAAGAAATTTATATATTGTAATTAGTTTTAAGAACCAAATGTTTTATTATAAATCTGTATACGTATGTATTTAAAAAAAAAAAAAATATATATATATATATATATATATATATATTTGTGCGCCGGCTTCAAATATTATCAATGATGTAGGATAATATATATAAACAACGAACATCCAGCGTATTATAATATATGGTCAATGGCCATCGGTTTGTTGATCCTGTTCCTCAGTGGCGGTTCTTCACAGGGGGTCAATGGGGACGGTCCCCGCCAGTTACACTCAAAACCTACTAAAGGAAACAGTCAATGCGTTGTCTTCACCAAAATGAATGAATTCTTTAAACATAAAAGTAATTAACATTTGCAGAAATAAAATACAAATAATTATTCCGGATGATTTTAATAAGACCCTACGCGCGTACAGCGAACAATGTACGGAGCACAAAACGGCGGGTCATTTCTCAGTGCGCAGAATCTAATGCGCACTTGGGGGACGATCCGAAGTATCCCCTTACTTTCCTTGCATTGTTTCGCGATCGTATGCAACTGCGCATGCGCAGTCGTATGTGAATTCAAATACCTGCGGGGACAATAGAGAACTCCAGTCCAATTTTTTTATTTTTTTTAATGAATAAAGACCTTCAAACTTAAATAACTGCATTTTTATTTTTATTTTTTTAGTTAGTTTTAATAGTTAAAATAATTGTCAAAGTTTTAATTTTTCAAGACTCCTAAAAACGCACCCTATCTATGGTGGTTTATGTGATCTCTTCACCCACCTATAGTTTATTATTTTCAAGTTGTCTTTTTGAATCAGTGATGTTATGTCGAGGGAAATTTCCCTAGATCTAGGGGAGAAAAATATTTTTTAGGGATAAGGGAAATCAGGACAAAATCTAGGGAAATTTCGAACTATGGCAAATTTTTTATTACATATGACAATATTACTGATGTTATATTTATATGTATATACGTATATATATTTGTTGGAATTCCTATGAATCTTAATTATTGTTCATGTACTTACATGCAATGTTATTTTTAACACTGACAACTCAAAATGATATTAGGGAACGTACCCATACTACGTGACACGTTCGGGGGGGGGGGGGTCTTCAAAATACCACGCTTGGTACAAATGAGCGGCGGGTTGCTTAGGTTTTTGGTCACGGTGGGGGGGGGGGGGTTAAAAAGTGCAAAAAGTTTGTCACGTAGTATGGGTACGTTCCCTATGTATCTAAAAAGATAAATGGGACCTCTGAAAAAAAAAAATTATGTTTTAAGTTCCGTTTTTTCGGTGATTGCGGTTGATTTTTATTTCACAAAGTGTTTTTTTTTAATTTGGAATTCAGTTTCTAATTCAGTGGTGAGTGTATTCGTACTTTTAAATTATTACTTCACGTAGCAAAAAGTGTTTTATTTGGAAAAGCACAGTATTATAAGTATATTTACCAAGTTCCGATATCTTTCCGATTAATTAATCATATTAATTAACATATAACAGGATTAGTGTTACACAATCAGGTGGCTACCTAGGTAATTGCGTAAATGTGAAATTCTAGGGAAATTTCACTTCGTAATCTAGGGAAATAATTTTTTTGGGCAGAACATCCCTAAGAAAATGGCGGTATGAATATAGATGTACTGTGTGAGAAGTTGAAGCGTTTTTTATTCAAGATTAACTGCTTTTAATATAGAAAAACATTGGTAAAATGTCCACATTTCACCGCTACTGTTATTGTTTTTAATCAAAGTGCAATATAAAAACAATCAATCATCGTAAATATTTGCAATAATTGCAAATACATATAACATCGTGTTTTATGTATAACCCATACAGAATAGTATTTATAATACACTGATCATGACTATTGTGTTGCATTAACTTGTATAAAAAACCCTTTACTAAAAATAATTTGAAAATACAAACTAAATGTCAAATATGGTCGACACGACTTTAACCTCAAAGCAAAATTTATTGCAGATTGTCCGCAAATATAGCTCTTTTCGTAAATTGTTGAGGGCCTAAATTGTGTTTCAATAAACACAATAACTATTATTTATCTAAATCTCTATAAACAGTATGAAAATAAACCAAAACCACGAAATATTGAATTGCATATGTGCACTTTAAGTCATTTCAAATGTCAATACAATACTGACAATGTGACAATACAATACACGCGATCACCAGGTGACAGTGGGTGAGTGTTTCGCGTGACGTCACCATTCACCATTTCAGTAATGCCAACTTGACACTGTGTTTCGAGGGGAGGTTTAAAAATGCAATTTTTAATAATTTTTTAAAAACTCTGCGTTTAATATTATGAAATAAAAGTTATATATTCAGAATCAGCGTTTATTGGTCTACACGAAGATATTTTTTTAAAGCCATAATGTTTTTCACTGGAGTTCCTTATTCTTTGGATCCCCACAGAAACATTTGTTTGCGAAGTTTCGGGCGGGAATCGCTCGCGTTCAAATTAGTTTGATAATAATCTTGCAAGGTAAAGCTTTATTTTTATTACACTATATTTTAAATTGGCATATATCTATAGATATTTTATATTATTTTGTGTTTAGATATCCGACTAGCGTGATTAGACCATAAAAAATATTTTTGAGAAATTTTATATTATATTCTACGGGTGGTGAGATTGCGGTACAGAATGTAAAAAAAAAATATTGATCCCCACCACTAAATAAGTGCTCGAGCCGCCACTGCTGTTCCTTATCATCCGCCGCCAAATATTCGACCTTGCCTTTTTGTACACATGTCAGGTGATTACGATATCTAGCTAACAACTCGTCTAATCATGCCATTACGGAAAAAATCCAAGAAAAGCAATTAAATATCTAAAATACACAAAAAATTCTTCTAACAGGTCTACAGAACAAATGCCTAACTCAAACTTAGCAGCTGGATATGTAGGTATATACTATGCTGTTTGAAGTATCCAGAAGCCTAACCAAACTTAATCGAACGTGATTTGTGAACGTGGAGGGTTAAATTTGCTTTCATATTGGATTAAGATAAAGAAAAACATTAAAAATTAATGATATTATTATTATTATTTAGATATATTCCAAATTCCTGTAATATTCAAAATATTCCAAATTCCTGTAATATTCAAAAAACTGTTTCTGAAAAAATAAGAAAATACACAGATTTAGGAAATGAGATTAAAAGAATTTGGCATTCTCGGACTATAAAAATATTGCCATTTGTTATTTCGGCCACTGGCATAATACCTAGGAATCTGATTCAAAATTTAAGAATATTAGATTTGTCAAAGAATTTGTATATAAAAATGCAAAAAGCAGTAATTTTAAATACATGTAGGATTACAAAAGATTTTTTAAATATTTATATTGAGGGATCAGTAGGTCGGTGAATTATATTCCCATTTGGTCTCTAGTAGGTTGATATGTTGTTCTTGTATTGTTTTGTATTTACAATACTTATATAGTGCAACTGCATAGCGTGGATTCACTAGATGATCATTTGGGGAAGTGTATGAAAGGGTTTAGTTTTTCCTTCTTTTTTTTTTTTTTTTTTTTTTTTTTTTTGGGGGGGGGGAAATTTAACCCGGACATTTAAATCTGGTGTATTATTAAATATATTATGATAAAACTATAATAACAGACAGAACAATTAGTCAATAATAGACCTGATGAAGTTTTACATGACAAAACTAAAAAAATAACTTATTTCATTGATGTAGCTATTCCAAATTCCTGTAATATTCAAACATCTATTTCTAAAAAAATAAGAAAATACACAGAAATAGGAAATGAGATTAAAAGAATTTGGCATTCTCAGACTATAAAAATATTACCATTTGTTATTTCGGCTACTGGCATTATACCTAGGTCTCTGATTCAAAATTTAGGCATATTAGATTTGTCAAAGAATTTATATATAAAAATGCAAAAATCAATCATTTTAAATACATGCAGGATTACAAAATATTTTTTAAATACTTATATTGAGGGATCAGTAGGATTTATAGGTTAAATTAGGAGTTCCACAGAGCCGAACCCTCTGATATGAAAATATCTGGAATCGGTGAATTATTTTCCCATTTAGTCTCTGTTAGGTTGACATGTTGTTCTTGTATTGTTAGGTATTTTAAATACTTATATAGTGCAATTGCATAGCGTGGATTGACTAGATGATCATTTGGGGAAGTGTGTGAAAGGGTTTAGTTTTTCCTGTGGGGAAAATTTAACCCGGACATTTAAATCTGGTGCGTAAAATTGATACTATAAATTAAATTATACTATAAATTATTCAAATAAAATTAATTTGCCCATGCCGGGATTCGATCCCGCGACCTTCGAATTGCAAGTTAAGAGCCTTAACGCAAAACCACGCCGGCCGTCGTGATCTAGCGGTTTACCAACTGTTTACCATATTCTGGTTTTGAGTTTGAATCTTGTATAAAGTATTTTTATTGTACATAGTTAGAAGGAAAATATTTAAATAGGACCTATATTTACCCTTATAGAACATACATAAACATGCAAATAGAACCCTGTGCAACCAGCTAGGGCATAATAACAGGCCACTTACATTACATTTAAAAAAAAATCCGGTTTAGACAAATATTCTAAGACATTCTGTATTTTTTTTTATCATATTTTTAAAATACTGGCGATTTTTTGAAAAATTCAATCCGAAAAATCGGACCGTTTTTTATAAACCGGAAAGACGGGACATAATTTTATAGGTGCGAAAAAACGATAATTACATAGCCGAAAATCATTTAAAAAAAATAACGTTTGGCAAAGGAGAATAACGAGGCATTCCAAAAAATATGAAATCTCATAAATATTTTTTTCCTTGATCCATCTTATTGATCATAAATCATTATAATGTTCAACGTCTATATTACTAAATCAAATGTAATGTACTTGTAAATTATGATAATAATAAGAATATTATAAAATATGATTTTGTTAAAATCCGCACCATTATCATTTTATTTATTTTTTTTTATTTATTTAAATACATGTTACATAATTAGACATTTACATAGAATTGGATACATTGAATCACCATACTAGGCGGCTGCCTGTTTCATGGTGACAATGGAGGATATTTACTTTAAGTGAAGTCTATTGTTAACATATGGAACTATTAGTAATGTAATGATGTTGAAAATTGGTAAAGTTATAATAAAAAACTAGTAAAGAGAAAAAGAATTGGGTAAGGATAAGTTTGTGAGAAGATACATGTCCTTATTTTAAAATTTATATGTGTGAGTGCATACGCATACGTATATACAGGTGCACACATCCATACACACATAGGCATATACACACACACACTTACACATATATATGCGTCTAGGTACATGAATACATTAATATGTATATATACGGCCATGGACACAGTACCAACACATTTACACACAGTTGTAATTTTTTTTTTTTTTTTGAAGTGTATGAAGGTGTAATTAGAATGGAGCTTGAGTATTTGCAGTAAGTATCTTTCCAAATAGTATTGAGATATATGTTAATAAAAGAGGTGTTATTTTCTAACATGGTGACAGAATATAATTATTTATTAATGTTTGAATAACTGTACTCATGCTGTTTTTGTAGGTTTATTATAATATTTTTATTAAGTTTATGTGTATGTTTCTTTCTTATCTTTTTTTTAAAATTACATTATTGTAAAACTACATTATTGTAAAACTTTGTTGTAAAACTGCACATCTCGATACAGGAATGCCCTAGTGAGATGTGCAGCTTATTGCTATATATATTTCTTATTTTATAAATAGATAAATGAATACAATGTAAATATGTACAATAAATAATTCAGGCATATACTCTTTCTATTATTGAAAAGTTTTGATTCATTGTAACAGTTATTAAAAAAAAACATACAAATACAAGATAATACAAAAAATGGAAACAAAAAAGATTACAAAAGGCATAGCCTGTTCGACAATATGCGTTGGTATAATTCTATTTTTTAACATATTAATGAAGTGATTTTAAATTAAAACATCATAATATTATAAAGCATTACTTTTATAAGAAAAATTATGTCAAATTGAGCTATAAGCGGGGTAAAAACATAAAATATGACATTAAATATGATAATTAGCCGATGAATATGGAAGTTTAACCTCTCATATCGGGGATGTTCCGAAGGTTAGAAAATTTCCGTTTTGCATTAAAATCATTTTGCATTTGCAAAAACCGTTTTTAATTTTGAATAAATTGAATGACAAATAACCCAAAAACATTAGTAATAAAACATTATTATATCTTACGTTTTGTTTTCTTTTAACTATTAATAATTAATAACTATTTTAGTATGTGAAACAGGTTATAAACACTGTCATTGTCACTCATCAGAAGGTCAGTAAGCGCCTTTTTGAAAGTGAGATATTTGTCTTTAGACTTTATTTCAAATGATAAATTATTAAAAATTTTAGGTGCAAGAAAGTTGAACTGGGACTGGGCCATTGAAGTTTTTGTTGTTGGAATAATATAATTCGATAGGTTTGAATATCTTGTGTTGTATTTTGAATTTATATTTTTTTTTTTTGTAAATTTGAATTTAAAATAAGAGGTAATATTTTTTACATATATGGATTTTATATTAAGAACTTTGAAGTCTTTAAATAGGTCTTTCGTGGGGTGTATATAATGAACTCTGTAAATAGTCCGTATTATTAATTTTTGGGCTTTTATTAATGGATCTAATACAGTTTTGGAGCATCCTCCCCAGATAATTATACCGTACGATAAGATTGACTGACACAGGGAAAAATATACTGTTCTCATTGTATTTTTTTGTAGTATATTGCGCAATGATCTAAAGATATAAGCCAGTTTCCTTATACGGCTTGTGACGTTAATTACATGTTCTTCCCATCGCAGTTTGTTATCGATTATTACGCCTAAGTATCTGATGGAGTCTACTCTTTCCAATGGATTGCATAAACAGCTGGATATATTACTACAAGAATGTATTTTTAATACATGATTACTTGAGGGTTGACTTGGATTATTTGTACTGAATGTTAGGTATTTTGTTTTGGTTATGTTTAGCGTTAGTAAATTATCATCCAGCCATTGTTTAACATTTTGCAAAATTAGTTCCGCTTTATGAAAAGTTTCTACCCATGTTTTACTTTTTAGTATCAGGGCAGTATCATCGGCAAAGGTGATTATGTTGCCATCAATTTCTAATCTACATAAATCATTAATGTATATGAGAAAAAGTATTGGACCGAGTACACTGCCCTGTGGTACACCAAAATTGATTCTGATAGGTTTAGACGATTTGTATGATGGTAACTTAACAAATTGCTTTCTGTCTGTTAGGTAAGATTTGAACCAATCAAATGCCTTATTCTTTATTCCAATTTTATGAAGCTTAGCTAGGAGGATTCGACGAGAGACTGTGTCAAATGCCTTAGCTAAGTCTAGAAATATTGCCAGACATTTATCACCTTTGTCTAGGGCTTCTGTTATGTGTGATGTTAATTCTAGAATAGCTGAATCTGTGCTGAGCCCTTCTCTGAACCCATGCTGGTTAAGCGAGAGAATATTGTATTTTGTAAGATAGTCAGTAAGTCTTTTTTTTACGATTTTTTCTATGATTTTGGAGAGTGATGATAAAATGGAGATAGGTCTATAGTTTGATATCTCAGTAGGAGTTCCAGACTTAAAAATTGGTTGGACCAAAGCAAGTTTGAGTTTGTACGGAAATATACCTTTGTCGAGACTGAGTTTAATGATATGTTCCAGTGGTAGATTTATAAAAGGTTCAATAATTTTGAGTATATTTGAGGATATTTTATCATGATTACATGAATGGGAGGGCTTTAGTTGTTTTATAGTTTGTGAAATTTCAGCAGAGTTGGTGGGGTTGAGTGTGAATGAATTGTTTGTTTCACAAGCAGAGTTATTTATATTGTTGGCAAGAGCATTTTCATCGGTAGATGTTTTATTTAAAATTTGTGATGCTAAGTTTTTTCCAATATTACAAAAATATTCATTTATGTGATTGGTCACAGTGTCAGGGTCGACTTTTAGTGAAGTGTCTAGTCCGTTGATGTTTAATTTATTGATTGTTGGTGTTGAATGGTCAGTGTCAGATATTTCTTTAATAATTTGCCAAATTTTTTTATTATTATTACCGGCTCTGGACAATTTATGTTTATAGTAGTTTTCTTTAGTGATTCTGATGAGATTGTTACAAATATTTCTGTATTTTTTATAAAATGTTTGGGCTTGTGTATTTGGATTGTTAATTAAGTTTTTGTGGAGTTTGTCCCGTTTTTTAATACAAAAAATTAAACCATCTGTTATCCATGGTTTTAGTTTTTTATTTTTTGAGTTGTTCAAAGGGGATTCAACGGTAACAGCCTGAATATGTTTCAATAGTATTTCAGAAAATTTATTAAATGCAACATCTACATCTGAAGAATTTACAACAGAGAGCCAATTTTCTAATTTAATTTTGGAGGTTAGTTCCTCAAAATTGATCGTAGTCTTTAATGTATTTTCACATGAGGTAATGGGAGTGGATTTTTTATTCATGAGGCCAATTACTATTGAGAAGTGATCAGTTATAGTTGATTGATAAACAATTCCTTTAGAATTTTTTTTTGTTCTTAGGAATATGTGGTCAATACATGATTTGGTCATGTCGGTTACTCTAGTTGGGACATTAATATAAGAAACAAGCCCGTATTGAGTCATTAGGTTTTTATAGTCGAGTGTTTGTGTTGACATGGGCTTAAGTAAATCTATGTTAATGTCGCCTATTACCATTAGTTCTTCATTTGTTCTACAGTTCAATAATGCCACGTCTAAAGATTTAAGGAAGGCTGAAACATTTTGTTGTTTAGGTGACCTGTATAGTGCAAGAATGGTGGTCTGGTTTATTTTAATTTTAAGGCAGTTGGCATTGTCGACGGATAATTCAGAGATGGTCGGGTAGAGATCGGATTTTACATAGACGATTACTCCATCTGACTGTGTCTTGTTATTCAATGTATTGAAAACAGTAAATCCTGTAATTTTTTTGTGAATATAATTTGATTTGATCCAACATTCTGTTAAAATTATTATGTCAAATATATTATTCAAGTCAGCAAGCGTTACTAGTAGACTGTTGAAGTTCTTATCTATGCTGCGAATATTTGTAGAGAATAATTTTAATTGTGTATATGGCTTTAGTGTATCTATACAAGTTGATGCAACATTAGTTTCAGAGGTAATTATATTACCATGATTTTCTATTTGTACATTGATATCATTCATTTCTAAATCCATGGTTTTCTATTTGTAAAAAACAAAAACAAAAAAAAAACAAAAAAAATGAATATTTAAGCAAAAGTTAATTTTAGAACGAGCAGGTCGATAGAGTATAGGTAAGTTTGATAAATAGATAAGAACATGGTAAGTGATTATGCGGGAAAGATATGAGTGCAATAAGTACGTTATAATATAATAAAAAGTTGTAATGATTTTTGGAAT
The DNA here is from genome assembly GCA_917880885.1 of Limnephilus marmoratus. Taxonomy (NCBI): domain Eukaryota; kingdom Metazoa; phylum Arthropoda; class Insecta; order Trichoptera; family Limnephilidae; genus Limnephilus; species Limnephilus marmoratus. The sequence continues at coordinate 30,959,705 of OU862913.1, forward strand.
GTGCAAAGATGTAATTAGAACGGAGCTTGAGTAAATTTCAGTTTTGCATTTGCAGTAGATTTCTTTCCAAGTTTTATTTATTATTGAGATAAATGTTGTAAATGTTGTCAGTAAACCTAGAGTAGAGAAGCGACTGAAGATATTATTGCTGGTGAGGAATATTTGTGTTAATAAAAATGTTATTATTGGTTTATACAGTAAGAATGTCGAATAATACGATATGACATTATATTTTGTGAGAATAAGTATGTTAATACCAGAGTGAACCATTACAGAAAGTATGAATACATTGTTTTCGGTATAAACATTATGAATGGTGTTGAATTTATAAAAACATGCGAGTGAAAAAATATGTATGGAGTGATCTACCATTTTCTTAAGGAATATTAAAAAGGCTAGAGATTTGGCCAAAAAAGGTGAAATATGGTAGGAATAATTAGAAGTTAGATAGGCAATTATTATAATAATTATGCTGATACAAGAAAGTAAGAATACAGTTTTGAGCATATAAATGTTAAAAATATATTGGCTTGATTGAAGACAGAAAATTACATTTTTATACATATTACTTTTGGTGGTGTGATTCATAAAACAACAAGAAATAACATGCGATGTAATTAATAATAATAAGAAGAATAATAGTGGCAGTACATTAATTTGAGTTCTTAAAATCTTCTCGAAAATGTAGGTATGTTCCGATAAAAAACAAGCGAAGGAAATGTTTACATAATTATCAATCATAAAGCATATTATAACAATGGAGTGGATAATAGCTAGGTAAGTGCTTTTGGCGATAATACTTTGGTACCATAAGTAGGTTTGCATTGATAGGTGTGATAAGAAACAATAATTAAATACAGTAACATGTGAAAAATGCAAAAGTATGATTAAAAAATATGTAAATAAAACAGTAGTAGTGGTTTTTGGGAAATACAAAAACATTGTTTTGACAGAGCTCGAGCATTTGTAGTTAATGTAAATTCTGTAAATACAAGTGAGTATAATAATAGTTAACCAAAATAAAAAGATTATTACAGAAAATAGGAGCATCAAACAGTGAGTAAATAAGGTATTAATACTCAGATTCCTACGAGAACACGCATGAAGAATAATATTTACACAGTAAACTGATATTATCTTAAAGAATACTAAAACAGCGTGATTTTTGTTGGTTAGAGGAAGAGTAAGGTTAGAATTTTTAATTGTAAGATTTGTAATTTTTGTAATATTTTTTCTGTTACTAGAGAATAAATTATTTTGATAAATCTTAGGTATTATACTTAGTGTGTGTGAATTGTAGATTAAGGCGGAACGAAAATTTTTTTTTTCAAATTTTTATTTGGAATACTTGTATTAAGTTGCCAATTGCCATCAATTATCTCAATTAAAAATATAAAAAATATCAGACAACGGTAAAAGCCCCCGCCAAGACATTGAACATTTACAAAAACGACAGTTTTGGGGCTATTTGCGCGGCCTACAAAACAGTACAGAATTTATTAAAATAGGTTTACTTTATTTAATAACATATTTAAATATCGTTAACTAGCTGTTGCAATCAAATATTTCATTATTGTGTTATGGGTCGAAGCGGGGGGAGGCAGGTGACAATCTACGAAATGCAGTGTTTTGTTTAAACTAGTCTCGACAATTATCTCAAGGTGAAGGGTCTCGCGTCAATTATATTCACGAGTACTTGTTGATGAACGTTTTTTAAGTGATTTAACATGACTTCTACAAGACAAACGTTAAATGGAAATTTGGTGAAAATACAGATTTGAAAGTAAATATCCTACCAACATATGAAAATGTGATGAAATTCTATGAATGAGTTCGACAAAACTTAAAAGTAAGGAATAACACATCAAAAGAACCTACGTTTTTGGAAATTGCCGAAATAGCTGGAACGAAAATTGAAGAATTGTGGATAAAGTCTTCTATTCCAATTGTCACACTTACAGTTACTATAAAGTTATCACTCAAAGTGTTATAATTTGAAAAGTCTTTGAAGAAACTTAAGGAAGAAAAGTTAGAAGAGTTCAGAGTACAAAGTAGATAGCTTTTTGACATAGCTGCATGTAAATGTAAAGAATTTGTAAGCTGTTCTTGTTTGAGGGAAAAAGTGCTAAAGAAGGAACAAAATTTTTAGAAGACCAACGTACTAACAGGCTAAAACTGTTTTAAAAGGACCGAAGAGGTTTAGAGTGATTGTACAAGAGAAACATATTTCGATTATAAAAAAACAGGTTCTATTTATGTTGGGTATGTGGTTCCAACATCGGGCAGTGCAAGAAATATTGAAAGAGCTAGCTTTCCACAGCTTTTAACGACTGAAAAGATATCACTAGGGGGTTTAATGGCTGTTGGCTGTGATGGAACAAACACAAATGCAGGGAAAGTGAGAGGCATGATTCGTCTTTTGGAAAACAGACTATCTCGACCATTGCAATGGATAATTTGTCTCTTACACGCCAATGAGTTACCATTGAGGCATTTGTTTACCTATTCGGATGGCCCTACTGCAGGACTCATATCATTTGCAGGTCAAATTGGTAAAGCATTAGAGATATGCGAGACGCTGCCGTTGGCCGAAGTTTGAGAAGATAGAAGGTGAACTACCTCCACAAATATCCACAGATCTCAGTACAGACAAGAAATATTTACAAAAAATTACTACTGCTGTCATAAATGGATCCTGTTCTCCTGATTTATTAAAGAGAAGCCCAGGTAAATCGCATACTGCGTTTGAATATGTCCACGAAAAATCCACAACAAAATCTTGTGACTTTAGCAAATCATACGCTTCTGACTGGTTTGCTATCAAAACACATTCATCCTGCAAAGATGATTCAAATTATTTATGGAAACTCATTAACAGCACTAGATATTAGTCCAACGAGTTGTTAGCGATAGTGGACCCTGTTATAATTCGAAACAGGTACTTTGCTCAACCAGAAAACTTGCTGTTGTGTATGATAACAGATTCACGTAAGCAGATTAGAGAATTCGCTGCAAGACGCATTTTAAAGGCTCGTGAAGCTAATAAAAATTCTGTTTGGCACATGTTCGAGGTGCCAAAAGTGGACTAAAATGCACGTTCTTACGTAGACATGATTGACTGGCAACAAAATATGTACAAACCCCCAATACTGATGAATATTTCCGATAAGCAGTTACAAGATCTTATTGAAAATTGAGAACATACAGTGTTGGAGTTTATGAGACTGCCTTGCCACACCCAGGCTGTGGAAAGATCTGTAAAAGTTGTGACAAAAGCAGCTATAAGTGTATGCGATAGGACAAGACAAGAGGAATTCATAAAATCTAAATTAGCATCTCGAAAGCTCACGCCAAAGTTTGAGATGAAAAAGGATTTTTGTCATAAAAAATGATGTTATGCATACCAACATAACTTTCTGAACCTGTGTTTACTTTTGAAATAAATGATTTTATTAGTTAAAATGAATTTTTATTTTATCATTTAATGCATAACATATTACATTTACTTATTATTTTGTTTATAGGGTGGATAATACAAAACGTCTATAAAAACTTAAAAAATAAAATTTCAAGTCTATGGCGGGAGCTCAAGCTGTCGAGCTAGAACTTCCAAATTGAGAAGTGTTATTTACAATTTCATAAAGCAACTTTTACCTGGTATTCCAATTCGAAATTCGAAAAAAAAAATTTTTTCATACAAAAGTGTTCCACCCTATTGTAGATAGTGGTAATATTCGAATAAAAACTTGTAATGACAGTATTATTTATGGAGATATATAATTTTTTCTTAGAGAGAGTTATTACATTCAAAGGAGATAACGTATAATAAAAAAAGTGAATACTGATATAAACAATTTTCATACTGATTTTGTTGCTGCATGAAAGAACTACTAAAAAGAGTAAGAATGAATTATTATGAATTAATTAATACATTATTTTTAAAGACAAAGAAAAAACGCATAATATGAAAACTTGCGGTGAAAATGATATTAGCCGGATTATTTTCGTTTATCGGTGAAGTAAATGTTGAGGTACTTTTTATCATCTGTCACAGTTGTTGACGTTTTTCTCGATCGAGATCCATGATGTTTTTAATCGTAATAATTTTGGATGTATCCGTTTGTCTTAGCAGAATGCGCCCCGAGGATGTCCAAGAGTATTTATAGTTATAATCTCTGGCAAATTTTTTAGTTTGAGAGAGTAGGAATTTTCCTTTTTGCGTTAAATGATCCGACACGTAAATCCGTTTTGCTTCTTGCGATAGCCCTAAATCTGCTGTATTGAGTTTGCTTGAACTGGAGGTAGAGGATTTTTTATATTCTTTGATTTTGAGTAGGAAGTCATCTCGAGATTTAATATTATTGAACGACACTATTATAGATCTGGGATTTTTTTCAGACAATTTTGGTCCTAGTCTGTACATTTTATTAATTTCAGATTGTAAAGGTATCGTGTTCTCTCCGTAATTAATGATTTTTGATATTTTTTTTAAGAGTTTCCATAATATTTTCATTGGTTGCTTCAGGGATGCCTCTGATGTCGATATTGCACGTCTGTGTAATGTACTCCAGCCGGTCAATTTTGTCGTCCTGAAGAGAAGTAGTTTTTTCTAATACAGCGTTTTGTTTTTTTAATTCTAATATATCAGTATTGATAATTTCTTGTGAGGATTCAATTTCAGTTATGCGTTTTTTTAGCTGGTCTTGCTGATCCGCTAAAAAATTAATTGAATCAAGGATTTATTTATTTTGTGCGATAATTGATTCATATTTTTGTTCAACAAAATCCATTATGGATTTTTTGAAATTATTTAGTTCCATAATGAAATAATTCGACGTAAGTAAACCGCTTGCGCCATCTTTGTTTGAGGAAGGAAATTTCTCCTCGTCTGTTGACTGCTCGACTGCCGATTTAGAAGGTTGAGTTAGCTGCTTGGTAGATTTGCCGCTAGATGGGTCTTGATCTATTTTCATATCACATATCGTATTTTTGCTCTTTTTTTTCGTAAAATTTTTTGAACATTTTTTACATTTCCATTGAGAATTACGAGCACCACGTAGGTTTTCCCCAATCTCTGCACAAACAAGATGGTAGCCGTTTTCACAGACTACACACGCTATGAATTCGGCTGGACTGTCAATATTTTTGTCACAAACGATGCATAGTGTATTCATGTTGAAATTAATTTATAAAGTGATTTCGCTGTGAATAAAATTGATTGTATGATATTTTCAACACAGATATGGCACTTTTGTATTTTTTAACAGCTGGCTTGTTTTAGTACAGAATGACAGTTTTATTTTTATTATTTATTTTTTGACAGTTAACATGCAATTTCTTTGGGAAGACAAAAAACATGAAAAAATAACACTTCGCAAGATATAAATGCACTGATTAGAAGCGCGATATTTGAATTGGAATAGTTTAGGTCTTTAAGTTTAGTACACTACAGTTTTATGTTGGTTTTTAATAAATTATAGCAGACGTAAGAATATGTCAACACTAGACTTTTGTAGTAGGTAGGTTCTTTTTGAAAACCTCTGTACCTCTGTACCTTCTGTACCTCTAAAACACGTACAGGCAACGTAAAATGTACGGGGTTCTCTTCATAACATCAGCTGTCAAAAAAAACAAACCAAATGATACGTTTGCAGAGATCAAACAATAAATCTAGTGAGCGTTAAATGTCAAATTCAAAAATTCGTCTGAAATCAAAGTGTTGCCATATAAAAAAAATAAATTAGTGTGGAATTTCATAAAATTAATAGGAACATTTGCGGAGACGGGACATTTTCATGTAGTGACGTCACGAGCCCAAATAATGGATTTATTTATTAAAAAAAAAAAAATGTACACTTGTAAAAATTTTTACTAACATTTTCGTAATCTTAGTAAAAAAATCTATCCACACGATTTTTTCCAAGTCGTTATAAAGTCCATGTAAGTAGCTTATTCACTGCACAAGGTTTTAATTAAATTTCCCTAATGCAATTCGAAGCTAGGGCCATATCCTATTTAAATGTTTTCCATTCAAATATAATAAACTAAAATCTTAGTAAAATTGTTAAATAGATTACGAAAATTCATCTTAGGAAACTTAGAAACCATAGAAAATGGTAAGGCGTAGTTAGAACAATATCCAAATGAAGTGAAGAACTTGCGCCTCGTGATCAACTGTCCGATACAAACAAAATAGTGTAAGTGATGATAGAATCTTGTAAAATAAATTATTATTTAAAATGCTTGATGTTAGAACTTTATCATACATACAAGGTGTCCAGAAACTCGTAGTACAAGCGGGAAACTGGAGAATCCACATCACATTTGGAGTCGATTTTGTGGTTTAACTTTTTTTGATTTGAGCTTTCGTTTTCGAATAAATCGGGTCCGAAGTTGGAATTTTTTTGGTTAAATTTGAAAAAAATTTTCACTAGGGGGTTGATTTCATCTCTGTAATGTCTTATAAAATGCAACGAAGGGTAAACCGGGCTCAAAATTTTTTTTAACCCTTTAGTTGCCGAAAAAATGGAAAAATAGAAAAAAAATAATATTAAAATCGAAATGCTTAGATCGAAAAAAATAAGTTTTTTGGGTTCTCTAGGTGATGTAGATTCACCAGTTTCCCGCTTGTACTACGAGTTTCCGGACACGTTGTATATCTACGAAAATACAACACAGATGTTTCTGAAAATTATTTTAGGTATTGAAATGAACAAAAAAAGTAATTTGGCAATCAAAGGTCATTTTTGAAAATAATGTCAGTTAGAACAGTATCCAAATATGGTGACGAAATATCTGCAAGTAAATAGGACTGGAAAGCTGGGAAAATCGCATTTAAATGTTTACCTAATAAAATACATCACTGGTGTTAAACGGTACAAGTGAGATTTTTAAATATTAAAATTATGGAAATCGTTCAAAGATTGTTTTATCAATAAGGTTACAGTTTGGCATTTCATGGGTACATATTATATATCATTGTGTAGAATGGATGGTTTCAGCGATTATTTTTTACGACATAGAAGACAAATAAACTGTATTTAAACTAGCTGACCCGGCGAACTTCGTACCCCCTCAGAATAAATAACTGTTGTGTTAATTTATTAGCTAAATTAAATTCAGTTTTTTATTAAGTTAAAAATTACACAACGAAGCAATTATCGATCCGCAACTGTCCGTGTTTTGTATCAGATATGACCTTGTGTGCGAATTTATATTTTTGTGATTTTCTTACTTTTCCACTTACTTAGGGGGCCATCCATAAATTACGTCACACGAATTTCGTGATATTTTTTACCCCCCTCCCCCCCCGTCCCTGTCACACATCGTCACATTTATGAGACCCCTCCCCCTAGTGTGACATCTAAAAATAATCAAAACAGTAGTTCAATTTTTTTACATGTGACGTTACAGAGCTGATGACCACTCCGTACCCCTAGTCACACTTTCTCCTCCCCCCCCCCCCCTTAATGTGTGACGTAATTTATGGATGGCCCCTTACGGGAATTGCGTTTCATTTTCTTTATACGTGTGAAGGAAATTTATTATAATTATTGTATTTTTCCTTTGGAAGGGTGAAGACACACGTTAACCGTTTGTCTCATTTTCGACTGTTGACATTTAGTGAGTAAGAAAGAGTCTAAGCATTACATGTTAAAGAACAAAAGCGAAACAATCAGCGCATTGACATTTGACGTTTTCAAACTTCAACTAACACAACATTGTTACAGCTCTTTCAAAAGATGAAAATTCGTTCCATACAAAATGTACGAGGAAATGAATTTTCTTCATAACTTTGTTTTTCGTGAATTTTTGCGATGTTTTAAAGAAAGTTGAACGTTATTCTGTTATCCGGGGCGGAGACAAATCCAACAAATTAATGATCATTAAAATCGGTCCAGCGGTCGGTAGTGTAACTAACTCGACTTTGTTTTATATATATTATAAGATAAGATAACTTTAGTCCGCCTCGGCACAGGACCCCATAGTGAGGAGGACTAAGAAATCCAATATTTTATACTTAATTTCACCATTACATACATTGTATGTACAATTTTTTTTATATAGTCGCTAAAAAAAAAATCTATAGTCCAAAGTCGGGCACATCCAACTAACTAAAAATCCACTGTTTACATTACGTCTGTCTGTAAATTTGTTTGCATGTTCTGTTTCCGGTTCAATGTGGTGGCCGTTTTAATGGATCAATAAAGATTATTTGTCAAAAGTATACTCGTCATGTTTAACTGCCTGAAGAAAGTTTTAAAAACAAATGTTTTTATTATTGAGATAGTGACGTTCCTTTGGACAAATAGTATAATTCATTTGATAAGGTAAAAAATATAGGTTTGTGGTTAATGACTCAATTTGGGAGGCGGACATGGGTGCTGCTGCCCCATTAATTTGATATCCAACATCCCCGCCCCAGGTTACCCCAAGTGGTTCGCTGTGTTTGGTGACCTAGCAGGAGTGCCCGGGTTCACGGGGTGAGGTCTGTCCGGGCGGCAGATGTATTTGCCCACCAGCTGCGTGGCCGGATCGGTAGAGATCGGTTGAGGGGGACCTAACCTAGACCTCTCCAGTTGGTCTATCTCGACCCGTCACACAGTGATTCGTTTCATACATGCTAGACGCTAAAAACTCTTACTCTGACGTGATTAAATTATTTTTAACCCTCTATTGAGGTGTAGTCAACACTAATTTTATGAAAATTAGTGTTTAAATATTTTAATTTAATTTCGAAGGAAGAGTTAAAAATTTATTAATATTTTTTTTCCTTTGTTTTTTTTTTATTTTATTTTATTTTTTTATATTTTTTAAATAATGTGTTAATATAGTAGTTGAGGTTTATAATAAAACGATTATATGTAAAAAGTAAAAAAAGTGTATGTTGAGTGTAATAAATTGCTAAAATTACGGTCCATTTTCTGCTTAGGTTCAAAGATATAAGCCTTATTTGGTTATCCAACTTTTTTCACCACTTGTACTGAGCTTATCAAGTTCAAATGTTCATAATTTTTTGTTAAACATTCCCTCAAGCCTTTCTTTCTTCGGCAAACTCTTCCATGTCACGAACAATTCCAGCCTGGAAATCTCGTATGTGGTTCCTGTAAAATGAAAAAAATAACAATAATGTGGATTCATGTGGGTTAATATCAAAACTGATATGAATAAAATAATAGTTGCACTATTTAAAAAAAAAAAAGAAAACTATCGTGCGATTTTGATATACTCTCTGAGATGAACTCTCGAGAAGTTAGAAATGTAATATTTTTTATTTAAAAAACAACTGAAATTATTTACCCTAAGGTATTAAAAAATAATTTAAAACATACCTTCCAAAGTAGCCACCATTTTACAGAACCGAAAAAAACACTTTTTAAACTTAGTACACAATTTTAAACGTCGAGCTGCGACGATTGAATAAATGCAAATGATAATTTCAAAACACATTATTCGACTTTAGGCCTCTGGTATGAGTCAATGCGTGCCTTAATCACCCCAATTAAGCATGCATTTATTATCCTGTCTATCTGGTAATGTCGCCATGACGTCATTGTGTGGGAATTCAAAAGTGACTTATTAGCGTCTAGCTTGTATGAAACGAATCACTGTGCGTCGCCTTGCACAGCAGTTGAAGGAATTGATTTGAACGTAAAAAAATATTCTGTAGCAATTTTAATACACATAAATTCATATGCGACGATACTGACAGTATTGATCACTGTAGAACTTGTCGCAAATATACATTTTAAAAATAATATTCACTTATTAATTTGACAATTTTACTATCATCTCCTGGCAACCGTTGTGGTCGATTAAATATACATTTATGTGACCGTTTTAGCTCGTTTTTTACCCGTTACACGCGTCTACGTTTGGTCTCCGGTGAAATTTTTTATGTTTCTTATTTTTATTTTTTCTACAAAAACATAAAAAAATGTTTGATGTTGGACAGTTGGAGGCCGGGTTAGGTGTTGGTCGGTTACTCGGCTGAGTGACCAGTGACGACATGTGGAAGAATTTTTTTTTGTTTGATTTCGAAGAAAAAAACTTTGAAAAAAAGAAAAAAAGTCATCTAAAAAGTCACCGGAGACCAAAAATTCAAAAACGTCGGCCACATCCATTATAATTTCCAATTTTTGAAGGCTGGTATAGGTATCGCCGCCCCGTGAAATATGTATTGGAAAACCTACACCTCTGACCTCTCCAGCAGAATTCTTTCGACCCGTCGCGTCGCCTCTTGCACCGCGGAAGGAATGGATTCATTCGTGCGTCACTCCTGGACACACTGACCCCCAGATTCCCACACTACACTCACATATTTTTCCTTACCTAACTCTGGTTCAATAAACTCTAGAACTTTTGCTTTGAATTTAAGTTTCATTTTCAAAATTGGAACTCAACGTTGGAAAATTTCAAACATGTAACATTATATTTGAAATTGTTATTACAATATCCCGTGATTTTTCACGGGTAACGGAGCCTCTATCTGTAACTACAGTTCAATGAATTACAGAACTTCCCCTTTTAATTTAAACTTTATATTTTAACTTTAACTTCATAGGTTTTTCTCTTCGGATGTACAGTTTTTTAAAATATACCCCAAGAACAGAAAGCAATTTGTCACACACGGAATCTTTCAATTTGCTGAATTTCTTGTTTTTTCAGGGGTTCCCCAAGGATCGATCCTAGGGCCTTTTTTTCCATTTTCATAACGACATTGCTGGAGTCATGCGTTTTTCTCGGTTTTTGCGGTTCTCCGACGATCTAAAATTATTTCTTCTAATGAGAAATATTGAGGACTGCCTGCATAAATAAACTCCAGAAATGAATGTGACAGATTTTTAAAAAGTTATTATCAAAAATTATGTTAACCCATTCAATAAGATAGTGGAATTCATCAAAACTATAAACGTTTTCCCAACTATTTTTTTTTTTTGATTTGGTGAACCGTTATAAAGTTTTTTTTTTCTAGTTTTTCTGGATTAAGTTAAATATTTGTAATGTGGTTGCCTTCCGTCTGTATTCGAATACTACTATCTTAAAATACTGTCATCGAGAATTCGCCGTCAGTCCAATCATGGTATGCGACGGTGTTGGTCGGTGATGGAACGGGCTAGACCTTTAAGGTCTCTGCCCACTACACCGTTCCATACCATGAACATAACAGTAGCGGCGCATGCTAAAAAACATTATTTGTATCGATCAGTATGAAACCCTGCCCACTAGCCCGTTCCGTCACCGACCAACACCGTCGCATACCATGACCGGACTGACGGCGAATTCACGATGACAATATTTTGCAGGTGCCGGTCCGCTCTATGCATGGCATGCGACGGCGTTAGAACGGGAATCATACGCGTATGATCCACGTTCTAACCCCGTTCTAACTGCGTTGCCACTCCGTCAGTTCGTAATTTGTATTCAGTTCTATGAGACGTGCGTCAGCGGGTAGACAGACATTTGAACGGGGATGGTACGGACACTAACCGCGGTGTGTACGGGTATCATACGGTTACTATACCCGTTACGTACGGGTACGGGTACCCGTTACGTACGGGTGTTAGCACGTTCTAGTGGGCAAAGTAGGGCGTAGCATGTTTATTTCTTGGCTGATACGTTCACAGTACGGTTATGGTATGGAACGGTGTAGTGGGCAGATACCTTAAGCGCTCTACAGAGAAGCAAATCATTCCTTGATGTATTTGAATGAAAATATGTTTTATACTTTTGTTATTTGGCGGTAGATAATCTTTGCACATCTCATCGGTGTCACTTAGATATATTTTATGTAATTAGTTCTGCCATATTATCTATAAACCGTCTGCACATACGCGCAGTACGCCGTGGGACCAATTGTCGACGGATCAATTGTCATGGAACCGTTGACAGTCCTCGCGTATCCCACTAATAATGATTAATCGTTAAAAAGAGCCTCCGTACAGCCTCCCCCAAGAAGACAGGCCTTCAGGGAAATTATTTACATAAAAGCTTCCTCTTTGCAAAAACTAACTGGCATCCAGAGGGTTAGGAGAGTTATTCACGAATAATTTACATATGGGAGATAAAAATTGTTATCTTGTGTGGAGTTCAAATATACTGATATGAATATGAAAGTAAAGCTCTTTGAATCACAGTTGGAGTTCAAGTCTTCGAATGATAATAACAAGTGATTTTTTTTTTAAAAAATCGGTGTTATAAAATTATTATCAAAATGAAATTTCTAGAAATTGTGTTAACGGTTTTAGTGGTTGCAAAATTCGTGGGAGCACATAGGCAAGGTAAGAATATTTTCCATACTTTATAAACCAGGGATGGCCAACCGGTCGATCGCGATCGACCGGTCGATCGCAGCTATTTGTTCAGTCGATCGGAGGCAAGGGTCGGGCCAAAGACTCGAACCTAATAGAACCCGCAACCACACAAGAACTCGAACCCATAGCCAGACAAGAACTCGCACAAGAGCTGCGCATATCATCTTGTGTGATTTTCAAATGCCGATCCATCACGTTATTTGACGAAATAATAAATTTTCTTGAAGAGAGGGGTGATGATTATCAGCAACTGTGTTATTTAGACTGGCAATGTAATTTAGCATTTTTAGCAGATTTTACCGCAAAATTTTGCACATTTAATCTGGAATTACAAGGCAAGAATAAATAATTAACAGAAATTATGAATACTATTGCAGCATTCCAAAAGTCAAACAGCGTCTATGATAATCAATAGCGAAAAGAAAAAATTAAACAATTTGTTCGTCAGGGCCTCCTGTGTGGAGTTAATGTAATAAAAATAAACATGATTTTTATTGGAAGAACACTTGTCATATGCGATTATAAAAATCGGCATAAAATGAGGTGGTAATAAAAAAAGAATTTCAAAGTAACCCCATCCCCTCCCCCCCGACGCATGAAAATCTGCGGTTGAAGTACCCACATAAGGGGGCGGCGAACTGGGCGCACTGGGTAGATCGCGCAGGGTTTCATCAGTAAACAGTAGATCTCGGGTCTAATCAAGTTGGCCACCCCTGATATAAACATTCCCACTTCTTAATATTAAAGTTAAATTGGTATACGAAATCTAAATTTTCGTTTTTTTTATATATATATCCTACTGTTTGATTCGGTTTTGGAAGGCGAAATAGCTGCTACGCGTAATAATATTAAAAATAATAGCAGAACTAAGAAATAATTTAATTAAAATAAACTGTATAACACAATTGTTGGTAAAAGGTTATTTATTTAAGAAAGTAAGTTCACAGATCACATAATATGGTAAAAATAGTCACAATGTATCAATTCACTAATTAACTGAGCAAGGGATCGGAGGGAACCTTGCCGTTAGGCTTTGGGAACAACAAAAGCTGACTGTGGTTCTGCTTAGAGGGTCGTACCATAGGACGAAGCGCAACTAAGGCAGCAGTCGGGGGTCTGGTTGGTGCTTTACTTATGGTAGTAGAATACTCCTTAGAGGGTCGTGCCAGAGGACGAAGCGCAACTAAGAGAGCGTACTAGCCAAGAGCGAGCTGCAGACGAACTGACTGATTTAGGGCGCGCAGCCTGTTATATAGCCCATTCCTTGTTGCGGGGTGTGGTTTATGTAGCGGCTCGAGGGTGGGAGATGCGCAAAAGGCGTCGGCGCATCCTGGTTTGCTTAGGGGTGGGTGAGCAGGATGGCGCTGTACGGGGGAAAAGAGATGGTGTAGTGGCAAGCGTAAAAACGGCGCGCTACACTGTTGTTTTTTTATTTGGTACTTTTGAATGTGGCTATAACTTTGTGTTATCCATTAGAGATAAATGAAACAATTTAACTTTGTTTGAATACGCTTGCCCTGAAGAAGGAACGGTCGTTCTGAAACCGGTCGGATTTACTCAAATAAAAGTGGTTCAAACAAAGTTAAATTGTTTCATTTATCTATTTATGTTTTATTTTGGTTACGCTTTTTGATTTTCACGACCAAAAGTATTTTCGTTATTTGTTTTGGCGGTGTTATGCCGTGTTGCGCTAACTCATTCTTTAGCCAACATTTCGGACAGCGTTGCAGTGTATATCAGGGCAGATCCGGCTCTGCCCTGATGATGGACACTGCAACGCTGTCCGAAAAGTTGTCTTTTGTTTTTGTTTTTATATGAATACCGCACAAGAGTCCCAACTGCTTCCGTCTGAAACCAGTAAGACTGTGGCATCCCCAATTGGGGTATGTTGTGAGGTCGAAGGTAGTGGGGAGGGGAAGGAGATAGGGAAGAGGAAGGTGGGGTAGTGGTTAATCAGATGGGGTCACCAAACACGGCTAATGCCGTTTCAAGCAACGTTTCAATTCTGAATTGTGGTCTTACACCAGGGCGATACTGAGAGTATCTTCCACTCTGGAACGTATCTCAAATATACTAAATATTATTTAAAATGAATAAATTGTGATATAACACAAATTAACCAAATAAAATTTATTTGCCACGCAGGGATTCGATCCCGCGACCTTCGGTGTGCGAGTCAAGAGTCTTATCGCTGCACTACGCCGGCCGTCAAAGAAGAAGGTAGCGCAACACGGCATAACACCACCAAAACAAATGACGAAAATGTTTTTATTTTGTTATAAACCATAACATGAAATAAAAATCTTCAAACTAAAAAGGAGTTACACAAATTAAACTTGACAGCAAACAATATCACTATAATATTATGTATTTCTATTTTTTTACCAACTTTTTTATTTATATATGTATACTGGTTATAGTTTATAAGATTTACTGGCAATGATTGTATGCGCATTTTTAGTGAAACCCTTGATTTTCATGGGAACCTAGTGCCTATATTAAAATGCAATTTGATAAAAAATTGTTTTTTTTTTCTAATTCGATATATTTTAATTAAGAGATTTATTCATTTGAAATACCTACATGCATTTAATTAAAACATTTTTTTGAAAATGAAACCTGACATTTTGGTGCATGTAAAATTAATTGCAGCAGATTATTTTTTAATCGATTTTTTAAAATGAAATATTAAATAATATTATTAAATCCATCTTTAAATCCAACCTTTCAGGACTTATATTTTGTGAGTATTAGAAGATGGCTGACTGCAACATTCCAATTTTATTTATTTTTTTAATTTTACATGTTGAGCATAATAATTATTTTTAACTTCGACGAGTATAATATATTCTCTGTAGGAACGTTTGATAATGTCAATTTCAAATAGTTTCAATACACAATTCGAGACCTGAATATTAATTTTATATTAGTACCGCACGAGAATCCCGAATGCGTTTTTTTTTAAGTCGTAAGGTGTAGTCCGTTACCATTTTTTTCCTCTGTGAGGTGTAATCTAAAGACTGGTGATACACATAAGCATTAAACAATATTATTTGATTTTCGTTATATGTTTTTGGGGTGTTGTGCCGTGTTGCGCTACCTCCTTCTTTAGCCAACGTTTCGGACATCGTTGCAGTGTCCATCATCAGGGCAGATCCGGCAGATCCGGTAGATGTGTAATTTTTAGTCGTGAAGTGTGTGCTTATTTACTTCGAAGCGATACCGTGTCGCCAGCAGCACTAACTTTCACCAGTACACAATACTCGTGACAAGCAGTGGCGTCATCGCCGCGGAACGGAATAGAAAGTTCATTAAAACGTGGTATTTATGCTAGCCAGGGGCAAGTCCGTTTGCGAGATGCCGACGGAAGTGGCTCCATCTCTTAATGAAATCTAAAATTAGAAATCACAGTGGTAAGAATTTAAGAAATAGAATTACAATGGTTAAAGCGAATTTAGTCAATATAAAGTTATAACACAAAAAAAATGGTTTACCACGAGCTGGCCTTACTGTATACTTAGACATGTTTTTTTTTTTTTTTTAAATACCACGTTTTAATGAACTTTCTATTCCGTTCCGCGGCGATGACGCCACTGCTTGTCACGAGTATTGTGTACTGGTGAAAGTTAGTGCTGCTGGCGACACGGTATCGCTTCGAAGTAAATAAGCACACACTTCACGACTAAAAATTACACATCTACCGGATCTGCCGGATCTGCCCTGATGATGGACACTGCAACGATGTCCGAAACGTTGGCTAAAGAAGGAGGTAGCGCAACACGGCACAACACCCCAAAAACATATAACGAAAATGCTTCTGGCCGTGAAAATCTTAAAACTTATCCAATATTATTTGATCCTTGCAAGGCTCAGTTGGTTTTTGTAATTTTCCTGCGGCGAGGTGCAGTCCAGACTAAATGTGAGAAAAAAATTGTTCAGGAATTACTTAATAACTCCCATAAATCACAGTGTTTGAACCAGTACCTACCGGTGGAACTAATTAAAATCAATGCAAGCATTACGCACATAGATAATGCAACGCTTCTTCTTGGAAACACCTATAATAACTTTTTTTGGGGAGGGGGCTCACTGGGCCTTCCCATCGGTGCGTCACTGGTCTCTTTAAACAAAATCCAAAATGCTATCTACGAGATTCCGCTTTTACAATATACAATGTGTGCTCCCTTTGATTAACTACAATATTACCTATAATATGATCAAACACAATTATACTGTCACTTTAATCTTTCACAAATTGAGATTACGAACGTTTTATTTTCACAATTTATATACTTACTACTAAGAAAACCATCTTCTCTTCTCTACATATCTCTTCTCTTCTCTACATATCTCTTCTCTTCTCTACATATTATAAAGTAAAGTCCCCCGCGCCGTCTTTCTGTCTGTCTGTCTGTCTGTTCACGATAAACTCGAAAACTACTGAACGGATTTTCATTTTGGGATATAACAAAACAATTAATGGTGGGATATTCCTCTTTTATAGATCTACAAAAAAGTCCGCGATGGCATATATCTATCTTTTACGGATAGCTTACTATACGCATTCTATCTTCTTACCTTATTATTCTTATCAATTGCATATTAGATATAATGTGTATAGTAAGCTATCCGTAAAAGATAGATATATGCCTTCGCGGACTTTTTTGTAGACCTATAAAAGAGGAATATCCCACCATTAATTGTTTTGTTATATCCCAAAAGGATTAGGCAGCGTTTTCGATGAAAGCAACCAGGCGGCTGGACTTTTTTCCGACACTTCTAACAATTATCGTTATGATTCAACCAATTTACACAAATCATTGACAAATTACATACTTAAACCTTCCTCACGAAATACTCTATATATTGGTGAAATATATAGAGTATTTCGTATTCCGCATGAAAATCCGTTCAGTAGTTTTCGAGTTTATCGCGAACAGACAGACGGCGCGGGGGACTTTACTTTATAATATGTAGAGATAGAGATAATCGGTCAAAAATACATTTTGGTTGCATATGCATTTTTGAGTTTTTTTTTTTAATAAGATAGGTAAGTGCCAAATTATCTGAGTAGAAATTTAAGTTTTATGGTAGGTATCATCATTACATAGTATAAAATGAAGTCGCTCAAAATGTATGTGCGCATAGATATTTTAAACTACGCAACAGATTTTCATGCGGTTTTCACCAATAGATAGAGTGATTTAAGAGGAAGGTTTATATGTATAATAAATGCTTATTGTAGTAGAGAAAAGCCGAGAAATTCAAATATTCAATTTAGGCAACGGGCAGCGGGCGAGCGGATGGTGTGGATTTTATAAAGGTTGGGTAAATGGCGTTGTGTTTCGTTAGCCACAGCAACGTGTGGCCGGGTCTGCTAGTATTATTATAAATTAAAGTCCCCCGCGTCGTTTGTCTGTCTGTCTGTTCGCGATAAACTCGAAAACAACTGATGCGGTTTTCACCAATACATAGAGTGTTTCGTGAGGAAGGTTTAGGTTTGTAATTTGTCAAGGATTTGTGTAAATTGGTAGAAACATAACGATAATTTGTTAGAAGTGTCGGAAAAAGTCAAGCCGCCTGGTAGCTTCCATCGAAAACGCTGCCTAATCCTTTGGGGACATAACAAAACAATGCATGGTGGGATATTCCTCTTATGTAGATCTACAAAAAAGTCCGCGAAGGTATATATCTATGTTTTACGGAGAGCTTACTATACCCACTCTATCTTCTAAAAAAATGGTCACGTACATTGCAGTAATTGAAAAGTTATTTAGACGGATACAGTATTAATCCCGATTAACTTAAATACGTTAGTTACCCCAAGCATTTCATGCACATTATTATAACCTTTCACACCATCTCTACGTATTATAAATTAAAGTCTTCAGCGGCATCTGTCTGTCTCTTTGCGATAAACGCAAAGACAGCGGTGTTTATAAAGGTTGGATAACCATCCAGTAGATGACGTTGTGTTTTATTAGCCACAGCAATGCGTGGTCGGGTCAGCTAGTATCAAATAAAATAAAAAGATAGGAATAAAAACCATGTAAAGAAATACATTAAATGCGAAATACACGTTTTAAATCGTTTGAAAAAATATTGCTGTTTCGGCGGCAGATATGAATTTTCTCATACCAGCGATTCATATTTGAAGATTAGAATAAATGCTCAAAAACTCTTCAAAATAAGAAATGCAAATTTTGACTGCGTACATTTATTAAGTAATGTTTACCTCAACATTTTATGGTGGCCTCCGTGGTCGAGGGGTAAGGCTCTCGACTAGCAAACCAAAAGTCGCGGGTTCGAATCCCGAATATTATTTGATTAATTTATGTCATTTCATAATTCGATTATAAAAAATAATATTTAGTATATTTTCGGCTCTCTTCAGAGTGGTCGATACTCTCAGGTTCACTCTGGTGCTCTGTCACCATTCAGAATTGAAACGATGCTTGAAATGTTATTAGCCGTGTTTGGTGACCAGATTCGAATAGCCAGGTACTTCCCCACCTTCCTATTCCTGTATCCTCCCCCCCTACTACCTTCAGCCTCAGTACATTCCCCATTCGGGGATGCGATAGTCTCACTGGCTCCAGACGGGAGTAGTTAAGAATCACTTTTTTTTTACTGTACGTGACAAAGTCCTATTTTAGCTCGGCCGTTGTGCATTTCGTCAGTCTGTATTTTTTTGCACGTTCCGTTTCCGGTTCAAGGTGATGGCCGTTTTAATGTTTAAGTAAAGATTTCTTTTTGAAACGTGAAATCGTCGAGTTTATTTGGATTTTATTATTATTATTATTTTTTTTATAATACCTACCTACATAATTATCTGAATGAAGAAAGCCTGAAAAAGATAATTCACTGAGATAGTGACGTTTCTTTTGATGAATTATGTAATTACTTATTTAAAATAACTTTAAAAAGTGTTAAGATGATACGAAGCGACGTGAGCTCCATCTATATAAAATTGTGTGTACTTATAACTGTCAATTGTGTGTCGTGGCTTGAACTCTGAGCAATGAGATTGTCTCCCGATATATTTGATTAATATAAATAAATTCATTGCTTTAAAGAACTGTTGTCATTCATAACCCTTCAGGTTATGGGCCCAGTAAGTGAAATATAAACAATTTCGTGAACAATTAGTGGGATTTGCAGTGTTATAAGCGAGAACAGTTTTTTGCGTAAACAAAATTATAAACGGATAAACGGCGCCATCTTGTTAGTGAGCATCGCTAAGGTGACGCGGACTTAGAAGTTACGTTCCGTATTGTTTACATCGTTGGAATGCAAATACGTTCAATTGTTTTTGAGTTGAAAAAACTTCGAAATGGCTGCTTCTATTAAAATTGATCAATTAACTGCAAATAACTATGACACCTGGAAGATACATATGAGTGCTATTCTAAAGAAAAATGATTTGTGGGAGTACGTATCGGGATCATTACCTAAACCGTCATCAATGGACCCTAAGTATGCAGAATGGATTAAAATGGACGGAAAGGCCGAATCGGATATATTATTGGCGGTCAGTCCGAGTGAGTTAGCTGCATTGGATGGCTTAGAAACTTCTAAAGATATATGGGACAAGCTAAAGTCTATGTATCAGTCGAGTGGACCCGCAAGGGAGGCCTCTTTGTTGAAAAATTGGTTTTGACTCGTATGCAGGAAGAAAGTGACCTACGTAAACACATAGCGGATTTCTTTGATGTTGTCAAAAAACTCAAAGAAATCGGATTGATCGTTATTGATGAACTTTTAGCCATATTATTGCTGTATAGTTTGCCGGATTCTTTCGACATGTTCAGAACGGCAATCGAATCTCGTGATGATTTGCCATCAACGGAAACACTGAAGATCAAAATTATCGAAGATTTTGAGGGTCGTCAATCTAAAATTGTTGACCAAGGGGCTATGTTTGTCAAACGTTTCAATAAAAATGCCTTTCAGAAGAAGAATCATGACCACCGCGATAATAAGAATTACATTGAGTGTTACCGGTGTGGTCGTCGTGGGCATTTAGCAAAAGAGTGTAAGGTCAAAAATATCAGTGGCAATAAGTATAAACAGAGTGCACAACAGTTAGAACGCAACAGTCCTGGATTTGTCAATAGGCCTTATAGGCCGCGGCCTAGGGGCGGCAGAGTTCAGGGGGCGGCGCTCGCTCGCTCGTTAATTTTGTGTAGGATTATAAACAACAACAAAAAAGTCACTGCGGATAGATAGAGTTTTCATTCTATTAACCTTCAGACGCCCAGTGGTCCCGTACGGGACCCCGGATTTGTGTCGTTCAATGCCCAACGGTCCAATTCGGGACCGGTGATTGTGGTGCGAATATTTCACAAAAAAGGCATTGGCGGTGTGCTACCTTTATTGCACGAGCGTTTAAGGGGAGAAGTAGGTGTAGGACCTCGTATTTTTAGTGATTTTCATGATTTTTTTTTAAATACGTAAGGTTATATATGAATTTTATTTACACCTTGCGGTCATTTTACGCAGTATGTGCAGGTATTAAAGAGTATATTCTAAAATTATCAAATATTTTCCCCAAAAAATAACGGAGATAACAACTGCCGCGCATTGTAAGTCGCCATCCGGCTGGACAATTTGTGTAACTCCCGGAGATCACAATTTTCATCGGAAATCAACTTTTCAAAAAAAAAAAGTTTTTTATAAGTATTTCTTCTATTTGAACCTCACTTCTTACAAAAAAATCGAAAATTAATATTTTTTTGAAAAATGTGAAAATTTATTACTTATGATTTTTTAGCATTCTTTTTAACGTTTTTTTGGCATAAAAAAATATTTAAAATAAAGATATTGTTTAGGATTTAGGGTTCAAATAGAGCGCATTTATATAAAGAAACTATGTGCTAAGACTAAATAAAGTGAGCGATCGGATTCAGAGCTCATTCGTTGATTTACTGACGGTATTTGATTTTTGTGGATCTCTTCTCTAGTTTATTATACCAGAGCAAAAAAACTTTGATTATTTCGAAGAAAGTGCAATTGAAATGAGCGCACTTTGGCAATGTGAAAGCGACATTCAGAGTAAGATGACCCCAAAAGAAAAAACTTTATAGACGAGACATCAAACGAGGGTATTGAAACAACTACCTAACTGAGATCTGAATTAGAGAGAAGGCATAAGGCATAATATGAAGGCATAATACTTCAAAGAAAAAAAATCATTTTTTAAAAATGGGTGAACTTTCAGCACAGAGAGTCTCAGAAAAAGTCAGCCTCTTGTGCAATGATTTAGAAGACGATTTAGTTCAGGAATGGGTACACTTTCAAGGTCAAGTTTCCTCTAATAAGACGGCAGAGAAACCTGACACTACATCATTACTGAATCTTTTTAAGGAAACTTTTTGAGGAAACCATCTCTGTGCAACGTTTACCCAAACTTGGATATAGCTCTCCGCGTCGCACTTTGCACTCCGGCCACAAATTGTTCTGGAGAAAGGAGTTTTTCCTGTGAAAAGCGAGTGAAGATATACCAAAGGTCTTCATTATTACAAGAAGAACTTTACTCTTCGGATCTTCTATGCATAGAAGCAACTACGAAGCTATTATAAATGATTTTGTCAAATAAAACATCCCGTAAAAAATTGTAATTCTTATTTCATGTAACGCTTTTATTTAACGAATAAATCATTCTTTATTTCATATTTGAATACCTACTTAACGTATATTTGAATATTTATTTTTAAAATTGTGCCTAACCTAATAAAATCCTACATGTGGCTGATCATGGTAGGTGCTTAGAGTAACAATATACTCTAAGGGTAGGTGGCAACTTCTAAGAAGGTGGAAGGGGCGGCGCAAATGAAGTGGCCTATACTGATGAAAAGTGTAAATACGGCCCTGGAACGCAAAAGCAATAATGAGCAGAAGACAACAATGTTATTAAGAGGAATATAAACGCTAGAAATATTTCGAATCTCATGCCTACAAAATTTTAAAATCGAGCGTCTTTTTGCACGAGGCTAGTAAGCGAAAAAGTGGTTTTTATTTATTTTGTGCATAATTTTATAAGAACGAAAAAAAGTTAGAACATAGATAAAGTCAAAAATAGTCTTAGCCGTAAAGGGGTATTTTTTAAAAATTGTTACTTACATTACTTCATAGTTAAGTCATGAGAAAACATTTTTTTTAGTGGTTTACGCTTATATTTTTTGTTACGTAAATAATAATTTTATTGTAATTCCAATACATAGATAAAGTAGTTAAAGCTTCAATTTATCCGTAGCATATTTTTTGATGTTCATACTGTAAGCCGATTCGTCGTAAAGATTAATCAAAATAGTATCTAAATAGGATTTCACGTATATATTCATCTTAAGCACCACCGAAGAGGTGATGTTGGGTGAGCAAATTAATCCTATTTGGTGTATTGACAGCGGGTGCACTAGTCATATGTGCAACCAAAAGCAAGTGATTAAGAATTTCACACAGATAAACTCTGAGCTTAATTTAGCAACTAATAGTGAAAAAACACAAATTACGGGTACGGGTAAAGTCAGTATCTCAGTGGACACGGGCAGTGAAGAACGCCAAATAGATATAGAAAAAGTGTTCTATGTATCGGATCTACGTACTAATCTATTATCAGTGTCAAAAATGACGGATTATGGGTTTGAAGTTCGATTCAGAAAAAATGACGCAATCGTGATTGATAAAAATGACAAAATTCACATGCGTGCTGACCGTGTTGGTAATTTGTATAATGTTCGGATGAGCGAAAATGCTGTCAATATAGCTGCGACCCCAGAGACACTTATAGATATGTGGCACCAGCGTCTCGGACACCTTAATGAGCGTGATTTGAAAGCTATGGCAAAGAGTGGCTTAGTACATGGGCTAAACATCAAAGACAGTGAAAAATTGTCTCAGTGTGAGATTTGTATAAGAGAGAAGCAGACATGCACGCCTTTTTCTAAAGGATGTGAAGATCGCACAAGCGAGTTACTAGAAATAGTGCATTCGGACGTGTGTGGTCCGATGAGACATGAGTCTTATGGCGGTAAGAAGTACTTCGTTACTTTTATCGATGACAAGTCTAGATGGTGCGAAGTCTACTTTATAGCTAACAAAAGCGACGTGTTAAGCGTGTTCAAATCGTACAAGGCTTTTGCAGAGAATTTGACAGGGAAGAAAATAAAATATCTTCAGTCAGATAATGGGCGAGAATACATCAACAATACATTCGACGAGTACTTGAAAAAAGATGGAATTAGAAGAAGATTAACAGCGCCTTATACGCCTCAACAAAATGGGATTGCAGAGAGGAAAAACCGTACTCTGGTCGAGATGGCGCGCTGTATGATGTGACAAGCAGGAAGCCCTCCTTTTTTTTGGGCGGAATCAGTGAATACTGCTAATTATGTGAGAAATAGGTGCCCAACTACAGCTTTAAGTGGCAATATACCATATACACTATGGAATGGGAAGAAGCCTACAGTAATCTACATGCACGTGTATGGATCTAAAGCAAGGGTGGCCAAACCACGGCCCGCGGGCCGCATGCGGCCCGCCGAGCAAATGCACACTTTTTTTTCTTTTAGTGTACATAAAACCACCACAAGTACGTAGTTTGTATCACATCTAATATATGGAAGTATCTCAGTACATTGATTCGACTATCGTGACAAGTTATTCTATGGTATATACGTGTTAACAAACAATCACAGTTAAAGGAGAAATTCAATCATGTTGATTTGGAAGAGTTATACAAAACATATTTGGACAAGGAGAAATATCCTGCATTTTACAAACATGCTCTCTATCGATGACTTCGCTATTTGAAAACTTAACGTGTGAACAGATTTTTAGTCGAGTGAAGCATATTAAATCTCAAACGAGAACACGATCACTGATGAGCATTTGGAGAACTGTTTGCGTACTGTAGCAACAACAGCAATCGTTATCAACATTGATGCACTTAGTTCTGACAAACAAAATCACACGTCTCACTAAAATTTATTATATTTTGTTTATTTTTTATTATTATTTTTTGTATTGCCCAACTCTAATCTAATAAATATGTTTGATTCTCATTTTGGTTATATCCTCTTAAAAAAAACAATATATTTGTTGTAATCTTTGAATAATCAAAGAAATTTTGTTGTGCGGCCCGGTAGGAAATCTAATTTTTAAAATCTGGCCCGGCTGCTGAAAAGGTTGGCCACCCATGATCTAAAGCATATTATAAAGATAAAGGACCTCAAAAAGGCAAGTTTGATTCAAGGTCACAATTAGGAGTTTTTGTGGGCTATGATACTCAATCTAAAGCTTATAGAATACATGACCCTAAGACGAGAAAAATCGTTGTAACTCGAGATGTAAAATTCATAAATTAAACGGCATTCAAGGATGAGTACAAAGAAATACTTGATGAAGAAGAAGATACTGACCATGAACAAATAAATATAGAATTAAATGATCCAACCACAAATGATGAAATGAGAGAAAACAGTAGAAACTTTCATCCTCGCACAAAACATATAGCAGTGAGACACCACTTTATTCGAGATATGTGCGAACAAGGTGTAATTGATTTAAAATACTTATGTACTGATGAGATGCCTGCAGATGTTTTGACGAAAGGTTTAAGTGGATCAAAACATCATGATTGTCTGCGTAACCTAGGTATGATGGATGAGAGTATGTAAGAATAGGAATAGGAATACTCGCTCACGACTTCGAGGGGAGGTGTTAAGATGATACGAAGCGACGTGAGCTCCATCTATATAAAATTGTGTGTACTTATAACTGTCAATTGTCTGTCGCGGCTTGAACTCTGAGCAATAAGATTGTCTCCCGATATATTTGATTAATATAAATAAATTCATTGCTTTAAAGAACTGTTGTTATTCATAACCCTTCAAAAAGTTTCTATTAATATATGGTTTGTAGTTAAGTAGATAGTATGAAGGTAGTCATTTCATTTTGGGAGGCGGGAATGGGTACCGCCGTCCCGGGAACCTTTATTGGATAACCAACACATCCGCCATAGGTCATCCCAAGTGGTTCGCTACATTTGGTGATTTAGCAGGGGTGCCCGGGTTCACGGGTGAGGTTTGTCTAGGTCCAGGACACGCTGAACCCCACATTCCTACCCACCCATTAAATCCTACACGGTATCCCTAAAGATGACATAGGCCCTGAGGGAAATTATTTTCCTCATGTCCTCCTGCGTTGAGGTCATGTAGAAAAACCTTATAAACCTTATATTTATGAACCTACTTACAAATTTTATGTTTAAGGCTGAAATTCTGGTTTTCATTTATTAAATAAGAGAAACTTAGAAATACTCTTTTTTGGACTCGAGAATTATTGGATGAAGTCCCCGGTATTGCCCGGGCTTAACGCATTTTTTTTCGAAATCAGATGTGGAAAAGTAATTTTTCACTTTTTTTGAATTTGTGCAACTATCTTTTTAATTTTTTTTTTGTTACCTTTTTAAAATTATTTCCAATTCAGAAAGATACCATCCAATAAGCTGGGAAAAAGTAGTTAAAGATAATATTGTAATTACGGAAATTTAAAATATGTGATTGACAAAAATGACTACAAAATGAAAGGTCTCAGTAGCCAAATTGGTTAAAGCATTCGTCTCAGTTGGACGAGAGATCCTGGGTTCGAGTCCCAGTTACCACCATTGTGTCCCGTGTCTTGTTCTTTTTCATTTTTTCGTTTAGGTTTTTGGTATTCTCTTCTTCTTCAATGAAATAATTACCGTCTTTTTTTGAACTACGCCATGGAAAATTTCATCAATCTCGGAATAAACCCTAGATTGGTATAAAAAAAATAAAGCCAGACCACCACAGACACTCTCCTTTACACGAAGGTAGTCTGAAAAGTTTCCAACATGAACATGGCGGCACTCGTCAATAAAAGCTAGTGAACGTAGTTATGCATTTTTTGAGTTAATCACAAAAGTTTCGGCCATTTTGGACGCGCAGTTTGTAGTTGATAGTCGTTTGAGTGAGTCGATGTATGTGTTTTTGTGAAAATGGAAAAATTGTGTATCGAGCTGTTATTAAATTTTGGTTTTTGAGAGTCAATACGCCTACGCAAATCAAAGATGAGTTGGACTCTGTGTATGAGGATTCTGCACCATCATTTACCACAGTGAAATTTTGGGCAGCTTAATTTAAACGTGGCCGTAAGAGCTTGGGAGACGATGAACGTTCGGGACGTCCAAAAACTGCAACTACTGACGATAACATTGCTAAACTTCATCAAATAGTGTTAGACGACCGCCGAATTAAAGTAAGAGAGATAGCAGAGGTTATGAAAATGTCCAAAGAACGTGTCTGTCACGTATTAAATCAAGATTTAGACATGAGAAAGCTGTCCGCGCGTTGGGTGCCGTGTTTGCTCACGTTAGACCAAAAATCCTGTTTCACAAAGACAACGCGCCGTCTCACACCTCAGCGGTTGCCACGGCAAAAATCCACGAAGTACGGTTTAAACTGCTTGAGCATCAGTTTTACTCACCACATCTAGCCCCAACGAGTTCTCTTTGTTCCCTTATCTAAAAACTGCGCAAAAAACAAAAAAAAACAAAACTTTAATAACAGCTCGATACTCAATTTTGTTCCATTGTCACAAAAACACACACATCGACTCACTCAAACGACTGTCAACTAAAAACTGCTCGTCCAAAATGGCCGAAACTTTGGTGAGTAACTGTCAAAAGATGCACAACTACATTCACTAGCTTTTATTGACGAATGCTGCCATTTTCATGTTCAGGTCGGAACTTTTCAGACCACCCACGTATAATGTAAAACTACATAGAAATAGTATTGTGTGTTCTCCTATAAAATCGCCAAATGGACTTTTTTTACACCAAAATAGTCGATTATTTTACGGGTTGCAAAACTAGTAGACAATATACACGGGGTTCGGAAACTCGTGGCACAAGAGGGAAACTGGTGAATCTATGCCACACAGAGAACCCTAAAAAAATATATTTCGATTTTTTAATTTTTTATTTCCAATCTTAACGGCATCTAAACGGTACGTAAATATTTTGAGCCACACCTACGATTAAACAATTTTTTACAGAAAGTAAGCAGCTGTAACCCCTAGCGATGGTTTTTTTAAATTTGAACTAAAAAATTACACTCGATTTACTCAAAAACGAAAGCTCAAATCGAAAAAAATATTCCTCAATGAAAGGTCACTCCGTATGTAATGTAGATTTACCAGTTTCTGAACACAGTGTATATTCGTAAACAGCATTAAATAAAACCAACACCCTACCTTATATTATTTCAATATAAGAATATTAATTTTATTCTGCATTTTTTATCAATAACCCGTGTAATTGACGGTTTCTAAAAAGCTTGTGTTGATAACGAATTTAGCTCCTTACAAAGATCTTATCTCTTTAAGACATTTCTGAACGTAATATGGCGGGCTCGGGCGCAGATAGTGTCAACTCTCATTTTCTTAATTTCGAGATTTTTTTTTTAAATTTCGCCTAATCCATCAACCAAAGTACAAAGCATTTTAATTTTTTAACAAAATTTCAACATTTAGACTTAAATATTTTAATTATTAATAAAAAATATGAATTTAATATTTTTCGCAAAGACACGTTTACACATGTAATAATGCACAACACGTCAGTGTATTTTAGAACTTTCTAGAACGTTGAATTTCATTTTTTTTTCAAGATTGGAACTGATCTTGGTAAAAATACAAAAATGGGATTAATTAAACTTTTAAAAATTTGGCGTACTTTCAGGTGGTCAAAATATTTTCGCTTTACAAAAAAATGCTAATAAATGGAATATTTCTGAACAAATCGAAAACTAAACACTGTTTTAGAAAGGTGATAAAATACGCTTTTGAATTTTATAATTGGAAATAAACAGATAATTTTGAAATATAAAAATTTTGCACGCTAACATAAACAAGTTTAAAAGTGGCTCACCTTTTTTGCTAAATTGATAAAAAACTTCTACTGATAAAAAAAAAAAAAAAGTCATTCATTTTGTTTTTTAAATACATAAAAAATAATAAAAATTCTGCAGTTTTAAATAAAAGTGGTTCAATGAACTCTACAACGTTTGCTTTGAATTTAGGTTTCATCTTCAAAATTGGAATTGTCATCAAACATGTGCTTAAGTATGTACCCACCTGTGATATAATATAAAAAAATGGAATTATAGTATCCCGTGGTTTTTAAAGGTATTAAAATACTAATTTCATTTATGCTTCTTTTTTTACATAAGCTCCATAGAAAAATAATTTCCCTTACTCTCAGTCATGGGGGATTTTTTAGTGGAGGGATTTTTTAAGGAAGGGAAGAAGAAGAAGTTCTATGAAGGAAACAAGTTAAAGGGGTAGTTAGGATTCTGGGGGTCAGTGTGTCCGTATATATCCATCGCTTCACCCGCGGTGCAAGGCGATAGGTCGAGGGATTCTGGCTGGAGAGGTCGAAAGACCTCCTCAACCAGTCTCTCTCGATCCGGCCCACTACGCAGCAG